>JAXGGA010003490.1:0-101728 GCA_038373865.1 Uloborus plumipes | reverse complement strand
GAAAAATTTCAACTGCCTTAAATTCCAAATGCTTGCTTGTTTAAGCGCAGCTTTGAAATTGGTTTGTTAACGTCGTAAACAAAAAAGAAAAATACTAAAAAATTTTGCCAAAACAATTTTTTAAATAAAAAAATTATCAAAATTTTGTGTTTAACCTTTTGGATCCGGGCTGTTTTTTAGAAATTTTTCTTTCGACCCAGGTAGTACGACAGTTGAACCACAGATTTCTTTTCCATTGAAAAGAGAAGGTATAAACTGTCGTACCAGACGTATGAAACCTTGAAAAAATCCCCGGCTCCAAAGGGTTCGAGTGAAAATCTCAACCCCGTCCTCTAAAAAAAAAAGACTTACGGTACAGCATGTGTACTGCCCGGCTCCTAAAGGTTAATTTAAAAGAAAGAAAAAAAATTTGCAAAAATAATTTTTTTTTACCAAAAAAAACCATTAAAAAGCTTTTTGTTTAAAAAAAATATAACATTATTTGTTTCTTAATTTTTTTTCTTCTGAAAGCAAGGGAGGGGGGGGGGGGGGGGTTCGAGTTCACCCCCTTGCACTCCCCTGTATGTCGGTGCTTTGTTAATGAATGTAATGAATAAAATTCTCAAGAGATATTAAATGTTTCAAATTAATGATGCATTTGTTTCATTACAGATGATTATGTTTTTTAATTGCTTCTTTTCTCAGGATTACCTTTGGAACACATACACAGAAGTAGGAAGATATATATTTGAACATTATTGCTACTTTTCTGATGAAATGAAACGAATGAAAACTAAGTGGGAAAACATGTTAAGGTAAAATTTATAGAAGACTAACTCTGGTTAACTTGATTCTTTCTCTTTTTTATTAAAGACTTTTTCTGTACTTACTTTTGTCATGGTTTTCACATTTTGTTTCCGGTTGCAGAGTTAAATCCAGTCGCGAGAACTTTAACGCACTTCCGCTCACTTCAGCTTTTTGTCTCCAGAAACAATGAAATAATAGTAATAATAAAATTGACGTTTGGTTTTAAATTTAACACATTAATCACAAGGCTAACCAAAACAAAGATATATTTACGGATTGTGGGCATTTAATCTTCACGTGAGTTATCCGACTGAAATTGTTGGAGATAAACCTTGCAATATTAAAGCAAAAGAATGTATTAAACGAATGAGATTAGCAAACAATCAACATTATTCGTCAAGTTCAAAAATTTGCTTAAGTGACTTTTTAAAAAAGGCTAAGGGCTGTAGAAAATGCATAGGTAGTTCTTCAAATTGAACATTACGCTTGATGGCGTTTGACTCAAAGTAAGTTGATAAATTAAGAAAATTGGAAACGAAATATTCTCATGAATAAAAAATGTTCGTGAATAGCATTTTTAACGGCGTTTGTAATTTTCTCGGTGAATTATGCTTAACGGCGTTTGTCTTCACGCAATTCTAAATAATTTTTAAAACGAAAAAACTTTGAAATAAAATATAAAAAAAACTTTTTAAATTTAAAGACTTTCTGTCTGCTCATTCGCACTAAAAAGTATGAAATAAACGGTGAAAATGCGCTTTGGGTCCCTGCTTGGCGCATTTTCAAAAAGTCGCCAATTTTTGCGTAATGTCTCTCGGAGCTTTCAATTCGCGAGACAACAAGGAAAAACGCGCCAGTTGGCGACTTTTTGAAAATGCGCCAAACAGGGACCCAAAGCGCATTTTCACCGTTTATTTCATACTTTTTAGTGCGAATGAGCAGACAGAAATAGTCTTTAAATTTAAAAAGTTTTTTTTATATTTTTTATTTATGCTCTATGTTTCAAATTTTTAAAAGGATGCTGTCAGTGTCAGTAAATGACTGTCATGGAAAGTTAATCAGCGTTAGATCCTACTTGGGATCTATCTGCACACCAACTTTTCTTTTATTTTTTATATAAATTCTTGAGAAAGAGCAGTCACCATTAAAAATAAAATAAAGTACAATTGAATCGTTTATTTTGAAAAGGTAACATCTCTATTTTGATCTTCTCTGTCTCTTTAGAAAATTAAACAGCTCACGGTTATATTTTTGAATGTCATAATCAATGAAAAAATGCCTTTAGTTAAGTACACAATTACTGCAATAATTTACCAAATAACCATTGATTATGACATTCAAAAATATAACCGTGCGCTGTTTAATTTTCTAAAGAGACAGAGGAGATCAAAATAGAGATGTTACCTTTTCGAAATAAACGATTCAATTGTATTTTTGATTGAATCCTCGCATTAGAGTAGTCAAGCTTAATAGGAAAAACTTTTAATATTTCCACTTCTGTTAAACCAGTAGACAAAACCACAAAGCAGTGTTAAGAAATAAGTGGCCGTCAGCCGCATTTCGTTTCGTGAAAATTTTTGATTTGACGCCTTCAAACCTACCTTACCAAATTTGGCACATTAACCCATTAATGCTTGACATTTTTGTTTCCAAAAATATTTTGTATACTGGTTACAAACAGTGTTTAATGGACAGGAAAAATAATAAAAAAATTATTATGTAAAAAATAATTTTTTTATTAAGGAGAGAAAAATCGCCCCTTAAAAGTTACGATAGACCCCAGAGGGTATATACTTTTTTTACTGAAATTTTTTTCTGCCTACGATATAATATTTAAAAGACATTTTATAAGAAGAAATAAAATCAACAATTAACATAAACCGGGAAGCTGGGAATGACTTTAAAAACTTAGCTTTTTTTCTTGAGATTGTGAACGATGTAAATTTTGATAAAGATCATATTAAAACTGCTACAGAACACACTTTGCAATGGCTATGTGCTGCAATCTGTTAATAACGAATGGAAACAATACCAAGGTACTCATTGAACACTATTATTTGGTTGAAATGTTCATTTTGGGGAAATTCAGACCCTTTTTTGGACCGTCCCTAAAAATGGAGCTAGGCATTAATGGGTTAATCTTTTCTTTCTTGACTCATTGTGACTAAAATCTGTGACTGACCCGGAGTATAAATTTGTAAAAACAAATTTAAAATGCCTTCAATATTGTCCTTGAAAAACATTTTTGTTTTATATTTTATAGATCTTCCTTTAATATACTACCCCAACACTTACTTATAACTTAACTTGACCAGTTTTAGTTAATCTTTTTGCACAATTTGCTTTACAATAATGAAACACTTCATTTTTTGGTTTCTACTAACATTCTTGCATTTACTGTTTTCATTTTTAGCTGGAGTTTAAATGTATGTGTGAATGTTTTTGATATTTTTTAGCTATTGCATACACAAGCATAATGTTTTGAAACCTATTTTGTTGATTATTTGGGAAATTTGCTTATCCACAGTTTTTGCATCATCCATTTAACAGATAACCCAAGGTGTTCAACCAGGGAGGCTCTAACTACAATTATTTGTTAAATTAGTAATTTCTTGATTCCTTTTTAATCTTCTACTACTGCCTAAAAGAATTTCCCAGTGAAAAAATATTTATGCGCACAAAATGTTAAAATCAATCTATTTAACGTACGAGGGCTGTTTTTTAATCAACCTCCGTTTGGCTATAAAAAATTAAACAAATTCAAATACAAAATTTTTTTTTTTATAAAGAGTAAGCTACAATGCTCTACAATTCTCTACATAATTAGCTTGACGATTGAAGCATTTGTTATATCTGAGAACAAGCTTTATAATAGCCTCCTTGTACAATGTTGCGGCCAATGATCGGAAGTGAGTTGCGACTGTGTCTTAGGGTTCGACGCCGCTTTGGAAGCCCGATCCCTTTCCAGACTCCAAGCAGGGGTCTTCAAGTTCCTGCTTCAGTTCAGGGAACAGATGTAAGTCACTTGGTGCTCGGTCGGAACTTTATGGTGGGTGTTCAAAACTGTCCCATTGAATGAATGAAATTGCTGGGGGAACCGTTTTTGTTACACGAGCGCTATGATGACAGGCATTGCCATGCCCCCCTGCTTGGGAGTATGGCAATGACTGTCAACCCTGCTTGGGGAGACCGCTGCTTGGGATCTGGAAAGGCATCGCGCTTCCAAAGTGGCGTGGATCCTAAAGACACCATCACAACTCACTTCCAATAATTGGCGGCAACATTCTACGAGGAGGCTATTGTAAAGCTTGTTCTCAGATATAACAAATGCTTCAATCGTCAAGCTGATTATGTAGAGAATTGTAGAGCATTGTACCTTACTTTTGATAATAAAATATTTTTTTGTATTTGAATCCGTTTATTTTTTATAACCAAACGGAGGTTGAAAAAAAACAACCCTCGCATACAAGGTAAATTTTTGTTTACATTTTTTTTTTTTAAATTTTCAAAAGAAGCTTGTGAATAAACCATAAACTTGTTTCAATACCAACAACCTGTATGTAAAGCAGCCATATTGCACCAACCAAGTCACAGTGGGTTAACAAATTAATAACACTTCTATAAAGAAATAATGATGAAATTTGATATGACTTCAGAATCAGGATAGGGAAAAGAGGGTTAAAACTAGGTGTACCTTGTAAAAATTATTCCAGTATTTATAAGTATAAAAAAGCATACAATATGTTGCTCATTTGCGGTATAGCAGCTTTTCCTTAGAGCAGCTGATTTTGTTTGGTTGAAAAGGGTAGTTATAATGAATGTAGACTATAGAATGTTAGAAATTGTTGGAATTCGTTCACCCTTCTACTAGGTAATTCATGTGAAATTTTAGTTTAAGATATTGATTAGAAAATAATAAATGAAAAATAAAATACTTTGAGGTGTAAATTCCTGTAGTCTAAGTGATTTTGTGCCAAATATTAGACTGTAGATGCTATAGGTTCTTCTGGACATTGGACAGCCATGGACATCATTTCTTTGATAAAAAAAAAGGTATAGAGTAGAGGTAGTTCTACCAGAAGGATATTTCTATCTTGTTTAGGTTTCATTAAATTGAATTTAATGTGACATTTGTTGGAGAATTTTTGTTTAGAAATACTATTTTCAGTTACTCAATATTTATTTATATTTCAGGTGTTTGAAAATTTATAAATCTGAGAAAATACAGCAATAATAATTTACCTCACATTCAATCTTTTGTTGAAATTTTGGTAAGAAATTTTTTAAAGTTTTTTTTTTTTTTTTTTTTTGCTTTTGTGTGTGAGAGTGCTCTTACCCCCTCTCCAGACCTCTTATCTTTCTGTAGCTTATTTTAAACTAAGGATAAAAAGTTATGTTAGTAAATAATGCTATAATCTCCAAATGAGGTCTTACGAAACTACTATATACCATAAAATCCCGAAAGTAACCCCGCCATCGATTATAACCCCCTCCCCTTTTTTGGAAAAAAGTGAAATTTCTCTCATCCTGAATATACTGTATAAAAAATCTCGGTTATATCCCCCCCCCCACCTGAAATTTACCAGTTTAGTTTTGAAAATAGGGGGGGTTATTTTCAGGATTTTACAGTAATATTTTTATACAGTAGTTTGGTAAGACCTCATTGGGAGTATGCTGTTCAGTTTTGGTTTCCTTATCTTAACATGTTCAATGCTGAGCTCACGTGACCCGCCTGCTACGTGAACCTGTTGCCATCCTTCCAAGAGTACATGCCCTCCCAACAGGGCCTGATTACCCAAAAGGCACGGGAACTTGAGCTTCCTCTAAAAAATTTTCAGGGGCCCAAAAATGACTGAATCCTTGTAATTTAAAATTCTAGTTTCTGCTTTTAAATGCATATCTAAAGGTAATTGTAAACATTAGAACTGGTTCAATAAAAATTTTCTGGAAAGTTTTAAAATTGAAGACACATTTCATAAAACATTAATCCCACCACAAGCTATTTTTAAATGTGGGATTTGACCCAACTTTTTAACAATTTACTTTTATTATGTTTCATTAGTTCTGTGAAGTAGTAAATCTAATTTAACATCGAATCATAAAATTTTAATGCAGCCATGTATTATGTATGAAAATTCTACATATTAGTGGAGGAAGGGGACAGCCTTTAATCTCAACTCTGATTGGGCAGCTCTTAGATACGATATCTAGAGATTTGTTTCAATGGCTCAAGATTCTAGAAATACCCCCCCCTCCTCAAAAAGCAGGGGACCTCAAAATGAGACAGAGCTTCGGCTTGCTAGAGCAGTAGCAAAACTGACAAATGAAATTTCATTGAGAGCGACGGTAGTTTTCGATCGTAAAAGGCCAAGGCATGAATCAGGTGTGGGGGCTGCTAAATTCAACAATTCCGGTAACTTTTAAAGATTGCTTTTACGTAAATGTGCTCATTGATGTTAGTCTAACTCTTTTAGTTTTGCATTTTCTTTCGTGAAATGCCCTTTAAAGCAATGCTTCCTTTGTTTCAACTTGTTGATATCTCTAGTTGTGTTTGTTAACTTAATAAAGTGTTAAAATTATTATTTAGCTATAAAACTTTATTTTTCTTGAACAAATGAAACAGCACACTTACATGAAGTAGAAAAAAATAGCAGAGAAAAGCCTGATTCTTCGCTAGTTTCCCTATTCCAACGAATACTGATTTTCATATTGTTTCAAACAAAAGCCTGAATTCCTGCTGAATTTGAAGACCAACATGATTTTGTGTTGTATCATCTGAAAGCTAGTGAAATGGACCAGTTTTTAGTAGATTTGACGACCGTAGCTTATACGGTTGTTTTTGAAAATATCGATTGAAAACTGGTGCAATTTTATTTCTGAGTGTTTCCAATGTTTCAAAGCTTGTAGTTCGCTGTAAAGTGCGACTAACTTAATGGAAAAGTGTCATTTTGTAGAATTTAGTCTGTTCTTTCCAAACATGGATTTATTTTGTGTGTAGGTCTTACAGGAATTTTATAAATCAATCTTTTTTTCAGAATTTTGCTTTTTCACTCATTTTTCTTATATCTACCATAACTCGGTTACGGTTAAGAATAGGACACGATAATGGATGACTCTATGTTCCCTCTGGGCTATTCTATCATACCTTTTCGTATGGCAGATTCGGTCAAATTCACCCTGTATACTGTTTTAAAAACAAAATATATTTTAACTTTATCTTTCATAAATCTTTAAACTGCAGTAGCTGGGGACTGGTGAAATAATCATCATATCCTCACAAGAATCTATTACCAAAAAGCTACTTTTTTTCACTGAATCTGCTTTTTTGGAGACTTTTTCCCCCCAACGTTAGTTTTTTTTTTTTTTTTTTTGAAACACCTGGAGATTTCCTTTCACCCATGGTTTTAAATCATTTCCATTTCAAGAATAAAACCTTCCCTAAATAGACATTATGGGCTGCACCAATCCACTGCATCCAATCAACAAGTTGGGCTTGGCTTAAGTGATACGAAAACGAAAGTCGATCTTGCATGGAACTGATTTGTATACTTCGTACGTTACCGATATCTTAGCTTTTCCGGAAGCTGAAACCTTATACAGTGCAGATCTTTGCAGCAACCTCGACTGGGCACAGGGCAGCTACAGTGCGATGCAATACTTTAGACAAAATGCAAATATATGAAAAAAAAAAAACTATTCAGCGAAATGCTTTCAAATTTCTACTGCGGGTAGATAATATTGTCCCAAATACGTGTCTGGAGTTTTTAAAAATATACCGAAACGAAAGTCGGAAATTACAAAGACATATTTTTTTGCTGTTGCAAAAGTTTAGACAAAAGTCAGATTTTATGCAAATATCTCTTGAAAGGTAATTGTTGGAGGAAAGGTGGGGCTTTTTGCTTCGACTATAAGGTGCAGGGATTGCTGAATGAATAATCAAACTCCCAAACTCTCTGTAGTTCTCGTGTAAAGAAGAAGAGAAAGTTTGGAAGCCAAAATTTGGAAATGAAATCACTTTGCTAATTTTTCGTCTTTTAAATTGGCCCTCGTATGATAGTGCATTGTTTTTTACTTCGTGGAGAGCAAATTCAGACATGCGTATCGATCAAAAAGGCCATGAAAAATTATATTTCTTAAGGATGAAGGAACTGTAAAAACGGCTCGAACTGAAGATTCGCCCCTTTATCCTACAAAACTTCTACTTGGGTCAAAAACAGCACGTGACAGCTAAGTAGATGAACAACTGAATCGGGATGCATAAAAAAAAACAAAGAATTGTGCTTGAGCCTCTTTGGAAACAGTGTCCCAAATAAGCCAGATTTTAATGTAAAAGCGGCACAGCATATGCTCATCTGATCTTTTCTCTAGTCAAGCTAATAGAATTATAATCCATCTAAGCCACCCAAATTTTAATAATTTTCGTCAGAGAAAGTAACATTCATTTTTAGTCACATTTAGTCTCATGGTAATAGTGAAGTAGAGGGGGGGGGGGGTTAATATCCAGGAGAGTTCTTTCGGAAGATAAATATTTGATGTCAGAATGTGTATTGACTGACAGGCTTATTATATGATGCTCTGAAGCGCTATTCTACAGTTACACAATTCCAAATTGATAAAGAACTATTAAATTTAGCTTTTGGTGCACGCAAATCATAGCAGTTCTACCTTGAAGACTTGAAGAAAAAGAAGGAAGAGCAATTGAGATTAGAAAAAGAAAATGAAGAAAAGTTTAAACAAAGAAAAATAGAAGCTGTCAAGTTTGAAGGGATCTGTTAAAAAGTTAGAAGAAAAAGTCAAACTAGTAAATAGAGAGAGAGAAAAGACACTAAAAAATCAGCTTATGTACTTTTTAAACAGGCAAACCAGAGGCTAAAATCAGCTATTGAAGCAAAAGACACTGAAAGTATTAGAATAGCTCAGGGTATGTTAGAAGGCAGTATAAAGTTGAGGAATAGGGAAAGAGAGCATGAAGATGAAGAAAATAAATTAAATTGCTTAGTGAACAAAAGGAAAATACTTAGATAGAATCATTTTTCTGTAAAAAACCAAAAACATGGATTTTCGGAATAAATTTTCTGTATTTATATGAGTATATTATTATTTTTTCTTTTGAATGGTAGCAGTCTTGTAAAGTAAATAACCTCAATTGTACTCTTTTCTTTTTTTTTTTCTCATTTGTATCTTTAATTTAATGCATTAGTTCAAACCTGTCTATTTTTTGAACTTGTTTTAAAGCATTACTCATATGCAGTTTAGCTTGTCACATGTTTCTATTCAGCTTCTTTGCAACTTTTTTTTTTCATGGCTACTTTTTTGCAACTTTTTTTTATTTTCAAGGCAACTTTTTTGCAACTTTTTTAGTATTTTTAGACGACTTTTGCTACTTTTTTGTGACATTTTCCCTGTGGCAACCCTGTTACATTTAAATTACTATGCTTTAACTACTTCCATATGCATCTTTCTGACTTGTAATTTGTTTTCAATATGATTCTATTTAACTACAGTTACGTCAGTCTTGATTTTTATGGAAGTGTCCTGAAAAATCCTTGATTTTTGCTCTGAAATTAGTGCGTGTGTTTATAGTGATATTTTTGTCATTTCAGAATATTATTTTCTCTTAAACATGGACTCTCTGAAGTAAGGTCACTTTCCAGTTTGAAAAAAGGATTTACTGATGGCGAATAAAGGAGTGCTTTTCTTCCATCATAGCTAAGACTGTTCTAAGGGACAACGATGCCCGGGGCGAATTTTTTTCTGCCCCCCCCCTCACAGAGGGAACTGAAGCAGATTATAAAACAATTCAGTGTACAGTAAGATACAAACATTGACCTTCTTTTAAAGCCGCCAAACTCGTGCTAGCAACTAGTGGGCATGTATTTAACGGAAAAGTACCGAATATTCTTACATTTCGATTGTTACGTAACTGAATGATGCTCTGTGTATCAGAAAAGACAGGATTTGAATCTAATCCTGTCTTTTCTGATACACAGATCATGTTAGCATTTTAATAACTATTTAAAAAGGAGTGATGCTTAATTAAAATGAAAAAAGAAATATATATGTAAATCAGCAAAAGCTCTTCAGAACACCCTCTCATATCTTAGCTCCTGGGATAATTACCCCTCTCTTTGGATAGCCCTAGTCATAGATAAAACGTTAAATTATCTACTAATAAAAGTGCAGTCAGTTTACTTATGAAGTCTGCTCTACATTGTGAACGATTTTTTTTAACATGAAGTTTCTTTAGGGAAAGTTGTAAGATATTGCTTTTTACATTTTATTATCCCTATTTTTAACTTGTTCTACGTGAAGGCAAAATCAGTTCCTATTTCTATTATATTTTTAACTGTGCAAAATTCAACTTTATATTTCTAAAATGTAAATTTAGTTTGTAAAAATGAAAATTCTCTCATTATAGTTTTATTTATGGTGCATGTTTAATTTTATCCTAAAAACTTATAAAATTTGTGCTTTAAATTGCATTTATTTAAAAATGATTTTAAGTTTTTTTGTTTGTTTGTTTCTTTGTTTCTATGTTATCATAAGCAATGATGTGAAAGAAATCCATTATACTTTAAAACTTATTGTATAGTTTTTGTAAAAATGTAAATAAATATTTAAACTTGAGTAGTCTTTTTGTTCTCAATGTAATAGAATAAAATTTGATGTGAACATGAACACCACGTTACTTGTTTGAACACAAAGGGCAAACCATGGAAATTCTTTAGTTACCAATTTTCAAGAGTAAAATTTTCATGGGCAGCCATTGGTTTGAAATAATGGCCACTTCTTTTTGCTCAGCGCAACAATATTTAAAATAGAAATGTTTGGGTAATAACCCTTGAACATATAACTTAATGTGATATTATTTTTAATAAATCACTTCACACGTAAAAAGATACAATACCCAAAATCGGAAAGGATTTTATGAATTTATACCTTTTGTATACCTTTAGATCATTAATTTATTTTTTTGAGGTGGTGATAGGGTGACAATTAGCAGATACCTTTTCATTCACAAGTATTTTCCTGTATTCCTTTAAGAACTGCTAATTCTTCTCTTTACTTGGTCACCTAGCAAATAGTCAATGCTTAATAACTCAAATGGTGCCTAATGGTACTTATTGAATGCATGTTGTTATTTCTTTCTACTCTTATGTTTATGTCATAAATATTAGAAAAAAGAAGATAAAGACATTTCATGTTTTTCATTACTTACTTATGTATTTTGTGTTTGAGATCTGAACTTGGAGACTACAAAAACTAAATTGTACTTGTAAGAAGCAAAATAATATATAATTGGGGGGGGGCGGTGATGCCTTTGTAAAAATGATCCGCAATTGAAAGGGTAATGTTTAATCACATTGATACTTAATAAAAATGGCACATGAGAATACACAATACTGTCGTCCCCGCTTGATCGAGTAAGGAATAAATGAATACTCCGTTTATACGCATAAAAAATCCCGGAAACAATGTTAAAGCTATAAAGTTACGGTAATGTTAAAGATCCCCTCTTAATCGAATAATAATTCTGGGAACCGACAGTATTCGTTTAAGCTGTGTCAACAGTATGTAAAAAAAAAAAAAAAAAAGCAAAACTAATCTATAAGTGTTGTCTCATGCCCAAAACGTCATCTTTAAAACATCCAGTATCTCTGAGCATTTGAGTAACCTGTGAAGTACGTTCTTTCTACTTATTCCTTCGACTCGTCAGATCCGAAGAGATGAGGCTATGTCAGCCTAGTTAGGAACTCGGGGCTTGGCTCGTGTTTCAAGTTATTATTTTTTTTAGATTTATAGGGGGAAGGGGCCCGTAGATCAAACTGACTAGGGCCGCCGTGGTTCTCGGTGGCCCTTCAACTTGTGCTAAAACCATAGGCAACCCACCTTGGCACTATATACATACGTATAGTAGCATACTAGGGTGAGGCAAAGATCCTTCTTAAATACTTAAACTTTAATCAGTACTTTGTAGTGAACTGTTACAGAAAAGCTCAATTTAGAAACTCCCCTAACGAATATAAAACATTTCAATATTTCAATTCATGGGAATTGTGCTGAATATCGCCAAACAGATTATAGATTCGGCATTTTGTTTTTGTTACCAACTGAATGATATTTCGTGTTGTGTTTACCAATTTCTAGCATTGTCAGTTCACATTTAACTCAATGAATTGCCACGAAAAGGAGTATGAAGTCCTTTTCCAAATAGGGGTCGCCTAGGTCACATGTAAGCAAGTTATCATTAAAATTCCAATAGTTAGAGAGTAGCAAGCACAATTTTTGCTTTGTACTTAAATACTTTTTTATATTATAAGAATACCAAATGTGTTACATGACAAGAGAATAGATCTTTCAAGGTTGCTTTAAAATTGGGGTTAATAAAGCGTAAGGTAGGGGGGTCGACTGCCCTGGTCTGAGGGAGGGTTGACGCAACCCCATAACCCCTCTACTGGGATTCTCTATTGTATTCAAGTATTGATGTTAGTACTCAGGGGCGCCCCAAAAATATTTGGGGGGGGGGGGGTATACCCAATTTGAAAATCCGAATGTTAAAGATTATAATTTTTTTTCAAATAATAGTTTTGCAATTCTGTGTCCGAATTTGCCGAATCAGTCAACAGAATTTGCCGAATATGGAATTTTTTGGAAGGTCACAATAACCAACCGTGACTTCCCATGAGGGCGCTCAAAGAAATGGCGGCTCAAATAAAAAGTGTTTCTATTTTTTCTACATATATACATCTGTTTGAAAACATATGTAGTATATTTTTCATTATTACAAGCGACATTAGGGATATTGTCGCAACCCCAATGGGTTGCCACCATTAGGTGTTCTACACAGACAGTAACCGAGCTGGATGCAGATTTGTCTTATCTGCGAGTGCCAACAAACTGTGGTAGCTGAAATCAGTGTCTTTCGAAATTCTGTCGAAAATAAAGGTATAAAATGTATCCTGTTAATATTTTAGTTCTAAATTTGAAAAGACTCGATTCTGGGCTTTTTTTTTAACCCCAGAAGAGGGATATGTTTCATTTTTGTCCCAATCCTCGCTTTGCTTCAATCGCTTTACTTCGGAAAAATCAAAAGGGGAAAAAACGTTATTTGAAATTAGTTAAAACAACTCTTGAAAATTCTGTTGTTGTGGAAGTTTTCAAAAATTCTTGGCGAAAGCGCAAGTCGAACACGACCGCCGAGTGCGATCGAACTTTTCAATCGCGCCTAGTGTGCGAGTGCTTTTAATGTAGTATAATGTATCGATCTGTTTTGCTTTAAGATTTGCGTTTACAAGTTGGCAGCATTTAGAAATATGGATCCAAATATCGACGAGAGGCGAGGGCAAGTTGAAAAAGCGAGTACTGAAGCCAAAACAGATCTCGTCCCTGTATTCAGCGATTCATATCGGGAAGAAAGTTGTGCAAATAATTTAAAATCACACTCGTCATCTGCTGAAAGTATCTATGATTTAATAGAAGAAGAAAGTGTTGATCTTTCCGATGATGAAGTTTGTAACGACCAAAAAGAGAGTGTAAACAATTCGAGTTTTGATTTAAACAAAAATGTTATTAATGGCGAAGTCAGCAAAAATAACTCGTCAGGAAATGTAGAAGAGTTCGAAGAAGTGGAAAGTGAAAAGGGTGAGGATAACACTGATTGTAATTCAATGGATGAAGAATTTGTTATTGTTGACGACGATGCTTCAGAAGCTCAGGAGGAGAAGAAAACAGATCCATCTTCTGCTGAGAACAATGCCTCAGATCATCTCTCCGAAATCGATGAAATAATTGATGAATTTGCGGAGAAGAAAAGCAAAGTCAGTAAAGTACTGAAAGTCGACCCTGAAGATGAACTAGACTCGTTATTAGAAGAATTTGTAGAATCCGAAAAGAAAATTGCTGCCCCAGGTAGTTCATCTGAAGCACCTACTGTTGTTTCTGCAGAAGGTGATAAAGAAATCGAAACATTATTAGATGCTTTTAAAGAGCAAAATGATTCTGATGATGATTGTTTGATCATTGAAGATGGGAATGCTTCCGAAAGCAAAGAGTCGGCTGAAGCCTTATCAGGTGATACCATTGAAATGAACCAAAAACCAAATAAACCAACTGACAAAACTAAAGATAGTTCTCACATAGAAGAAACCCCTGTCTTTGCTTCAAAAAACATTGCGAATTGTGAGGATCTCATTAAAAGTGACACAACAAACGCTATCCCAAATCATAACGAAGTAAACAATGGTATTAAAATAGAAGCTGAGAAAGTTCTTGACAATGTTGTTAGCGAATGTGTTATTAGTGCTGAAAACCTGTTTAGTAACAGTAGTAGGCACACAGACTGTATTTCTGATGAAATTGTGGATGCAAATAAATTGGATAATCCAGTAAGTTGTAGCAAAAGAAAAGAATCTTATACATGTGAGAGTGTAAAAGATGAATGTGAAGATGAGGAATTGGCTATCTCTTATATTGTACGTTATTTGATTAAGCAGACAGTGGCTGCGTGTAATTTAACAAATGAAACTTGCAGCATCGAAGATGATACTGAAATTGGTAAGCGTTTTGGCTGGATGTGAATATATTAATTCGTGGGATAAATGCTACATACTTTGTTATCTTAAAATACATTTTTTTTTGTTTTCAATTTGTATATTACTTGAATTATATCCAGTTCACAACTTGATAATTCTTTTCTATTCAAGCGAGTTTAAATTTCATTCGAAGTATAATATGTATGTAGTCTTTAGATTGCTTTACTGTAATTGCATTTCATTCACAAATTAAGTAATTTTCACATTTACTTTCTAAATCCCCTTTAATTTTGCCAAGAGATACTCCATGCCAAATGAGTACTCGAGAGATCTGTTACATGCCCCATAATCATGCAAGATGGATGCTGTCGAGTTTGTGCCTCTTGAAAATCCATCGACTGGAACCGGGTTTGATCTTGCGATTTTATCTGTGAGAGGCTAACCTCTTATCATTCGAGCGCTCGCGCTGGGTCTTTTTGACCCAGGTGCAAGGAAAAACACTCGCAGCTCTACTTCTATTTGAAAGGAATGGATCAGGTCTACTGTAGCTGCATTCAAAGTCGACCCCTTGACCTTTGATATACTTTTGAGATGCTTGATTAATATTTGTCAAAATCATGATTTACTAGTGAATTATTCATTAAATATTGTTTAAATGCTCTTAAAATGTAATATGGGTCATTCTGACCCAGCGCGCGCTCTCGTGTATCGGTATGTCGCGCGCTTTCCGGAAGGTTAATGTCGGCAATTGTTCTGTTTTTGAAGATTTGATTTATTTAAGCGGCCGATTCAATTAACCACATCTTCAATGAACCAGTATCCACTATTCATCTTCTAATACTAATTTTGGATAAGCAATTAGTTCATCAATGCATTCATAATTAAGTTGATCACTTGTTTTCTGAGTCATTAAATGAAAAATTTTATTTCACACTGGTCATTTGCAAAATTTGGAATCTGATACAAATATTAATTACATTATTGGAATTATATTTTGTTTCTGAAACAAAACATTGCGTTTAATAAAATAAACTTCAAGTAATGATAACAACAATTGTTGGTTTTCAATTTCCACTCCTTTTCCCTATTTTCCCATGTTATTTAGAAAAAGGTATATTTTTAAAATTTATGCATGTTCTGCCCCCCACCCCCCGAGTATAATATACCGCCCTAGGGAAGAAAAGTGCTGCTGATCAAAATGATTATAATATGAGTATTATATGTGATGATTGAAATGTTTCTTGGGGTTATAAAGCCAAAAGAAAATTGTATGTTTGGAAGATGTTTTTATAACAGCATAGCTCAAGGTTCATTTCTGTAGTTTGTAGAAACTACGATTTTTTTATAGCAGTCCGCACCTCTATTGATCACTATGAATTAGAAAGAAAAAGCTTTGATGCGATTAAAAACTTAAGCTCCCAGGTTTATAAACCTAGGCTTCAAACTTTACTAATGAGTGCTTATTTCTGACACTGGTTGTGGTTTTCCTGTTTTCTTTGTAAGCATGCTATTTTTATTCAATGAAAAAAGAGGAGCACTATAATCTCAATACCTTATTTTTTAAGACTGCATGTATGCATGGTACGCATAAGTAGCGGATCTGGGACTCTTCATTAACTAACTTTGATTTAGTTAGAATTTCATGTTCTTCAGTGCATGTCTATTTTCTCCTCTTTTCTAATTTCTTGCACATCTTTTCTTTTAGTTAACAGAGCTCCAGATATTTCCGTTTCAGAACTCTTGACTGTCAGCGATAGCAAAGACTCTATGTCAGAGGAAGCAACCAAGAATTCTGATTTAGATAACGATATTAACGATGAAATTGACGTGTCAGGTAATGTTTCAGAAAGGCCATCATCTGAACAGAACTGTTCTATTAAACCATGCAGTGTAGTAATAAACGTTTCATGTGAAGAATCAGACTTGCAAATGTCGCCGAATTCCTTGGGGGGAAAAGCAAATGAGTCAAATTCTGAAGCTTTGTCTGATGGCATGCAGGTAGCAAATTCAAAATTAGATTTAGGTAAGTTATACTCTGTTACTTTAAAATAGGCGTATCAAGTTCAGAAATTTTGCTTTGTCTCCATGGAAACCGATTGAAAGAAAACAGCTCCACTCTTTTTTTTCATGCACTGCTGTTGAGGCATTTCATTTATTTTATGGGCGATTCTCTGTAAACTTGTCATTTTTCACACAAAATCTATCCGGGCATGGTTTTTTGAAATGTTTGTATAATTATAATACTATTGTTCAGTAAATGAATCTATCACTTTGGTTGAAAGAGGGCCAATTGAAGTTTGTGTTTTTCGGATAAACCATGATAGGGGGTAAGTCCCCTGCTTAGTATAACTGGGCCGTGGTAGCCTGATCGGTAAGGCGTCAACCTCATGACCGTAGGGACCCGGGTTCGATCCCAACCGATCAAAGATCCACCGTCTTGATCAATGGGGGCTGGGAGATGTTAAAAATGTCGTGGTCACAAAGTCCTCCATATGAAACAATACCTCTGGGGGTGCTGGGCCAAGGGTTTGCTCGACCCTTGGTTCTGATTCAAAAAGAACAGAGCGCTCTTCAGGGCCCTATCCCGGTTAAACCACGAGTTGTGGTAGGTACGGGGGACCCTGGCGTGTGGGTGATGCCTAGCATAACTAGGCAGGGGACTACCAAGTGACTGTTTTTGCTCTTTGTTGCATAATATCTGCAAAACTTTTAGAACATAATTAATTATGAGACTACCTATAAATTTAGGCACAAATCGTGGACATAATGACTAATATGTTTCATAATTAAACTAATTGACATTAATAAAATCACTTCCCGGTAGACTGTTTTCGGAACGACCCTGATGCATACTTTCATCACAAATGTGGCTCTCAAACTAAACAATGTATCATTTTAATATCGTTCTCAGCAAATTCACACTGATTACTTTAAATTTCATGACAAAAAACATTTGCAAGAGTAACACATTTTTTCTATTGGAGCTTTGTTTTGAATTTGTGTCAGGGGACTTTCAAAAATCTCTGGACAGAATTTGCATGACAATTTTAAGTTTCAGAAATGCGTAATTAGGCCCTATTTCATAAAAAAGATATAGTTGCATTATTCTATTTTTAGATATTAATTGCCAAATTAATGTAGTGTTAATAAGTTTTTTGAAATGTTGCCTTTAAGTGTTAAACTATTGGAGTAGGACAGCCAGGGGACTGTTTTTGGTGCTTAGATAATTTCTAGAAAAAAAAATAAACTGTTATCACTCCAAATACAATTGGGCTACAAAGTATTAATGGTTTACTTGTATTAAGAGTGATAATTACTTCATTACACTTTATTATTTTTAAAATACTCGGTCCGGAGAGCCAATTACGAGTTTACATAGAATCGCCCTTATGTTTGTTGAATTCGGTTTACGCTTTTATTTATATCCTCATATCACAGTATAAATAAAACATGAATTTCTAAGAAAAAGTTCTGCTTTATCTACATTGATTTTTCAATTGATTAATAGTTTACGCAAAAAGCAATTTTAATCGTTTTCATTTAACCATTTTTGCAAAGCGCCGTAACTATGACAACCATGAGAGGAAAAGTGCAGAGAGTGGGAAATTAATTTTGCTTTCAAACGCCAGCTCTCGTTATACAGAGTATAATTCATTAATATCCATGGTTTGTACTGCTGTAGAAATCAATTCAACAATCCTTTACTTTATAAAGTTTTACCGAATTTTTTAAAAAAAGAAAAAAAAAAAAATTGAAAACTATTTTTCAGAAATTTCGGGCATGAGGTTCTTTTGTGATTACTATTATATAAAATTGGGGTATAGAGTTGAGGCTTTGTGTTGTAACCAAAGGCGTCATCCATGTGGGAAATTTTATAGAGGGGACCTAAAACTGTTTTAGGTTTTAAGGCTCTGTATTAAATATATTTTTTCTTTCTATCTATTTCCTATTCAGTTTTTCTCACTTGATGCCATGTGAAGTTTTTGAATGTTTTCTCATCATAATAGATACTTTTAGGGATTACAGTTGAATCCTGATGTTACATGTTCCAGGAGTGATTGTGTTCCGGTATTTTCATGATCGATTCTGGTATTTTCATGTTCGAAAATACCGGAAATAAAATTTTTAATTATGCTTTTGTCTTCCCACCTTTGGTATTTTTTTTATTTTTCGAATTTTCGGTGATTTTTCGATAATTACTAATAATATTCATCGAACAAAAATGTTAAGATGCCATTCTATTTTTTTTTGACTAAAAACTTCGAAACTAGTCGAATGCATGAAATGTGTCTTGTTTGTTTATGAAAGGCAATTTATTATTAAGTACGTATAATTATAAAATTAGGTGTGCTTAAATAATAGGGGCCTTAGTTTTTCGCCCCCCCACACCCATATTTTCTCTTCAAAACTTTCAGGTATTTTTTCCTGAACTCACAATCACCCCTGTTGTTCTGTCGACAGCGTAGGAAAAAAGCAGGGACGTGCCGTCTGGGTAGGCAAGGCAGTCAGTGCCTACCCAAGTAGAAAACAGATCACCTTCTTAACCCGTTCGGGACGGCAGCCCGCAGAAGAAAACACTCTCTGGTAAAATCCTACTTTAGGGTCCGGGTTTGGCGACTTTTTTCAGACTGTAGCTTAATAATGTAGTAGGGTTGCAATAATTTAGCTTAAAATCGCCAAATAATCCAATCATACAATGATAATTCTGTGGGTTGCCAGATTTAATAATTTATCGCCGGACCTTAAACTAGGATTCATCCCACTCTCTCAGGCCGGCAGCTGTTACCGCGAACTGCACTCACGGGCCGGAGCATTTTCTCCCACTAAGCCTAATTCTCGATTTCGAAAACTACGCATTACATAATAATCGATAAAATGTACACTTTTCATAGAAATGACACCATTTTTGAAGATGATATTAAATATAACATATTTTCAATCATAACCAAAAAAAAAAAATCATTAAAATAACTGATATTTAACATTAAAAATATAAATTTATTGTATTTTTCTGCAAATAAAACTACCTAAATTAAACACTAAATATTGATACTAAATAGAAAAGAAACATGAAAAATCTTCGTACTCAACATCATGACACACATTAATAATGAGGGTTATTGCAATAGTTAATATTGTAAAGCGGTATGAAAAATTTCAAAAGGGATCGATGCAGAGACCTACATTGCACATTTTGCATTCGTAACCAGTTTCACGTCTTTTATTGTGCTTTGAACAAACTGCATATCTCCTTCGAAGCTTTTTTCCATCTTTTCCAAATGAATACTAAAGTAAAACCTAAGTTAGAATGTCTCCCATAAAAAGCCCCATCCTTAAAATAGAACAGAAACTATTAAAACTTTTAAAATGAATTAATACGCTCTTCACCACATGTTGCTGCCTAATAAATCTCAGACACTTGATATTCCCCTCTCTAAGGTCAGAGAGATATATATAAAGGAACCAGAGCAATCTTTTGAAAAAAAAAAAGTGAATAAGCAACGCCTGCCTTCATCAGGTGCTTCTTTTTGAACCCCTTGTGTTTCTGTTTTCATCACCGCAAACCCAATAAATCTCTCAGATATTTCACATACCCTCTGTTCTGAGGTCAGAAAGATATATATATAAAGGAACCAGAAAAATCTAATAGAAGTATTTGGTTCCAAAAGTGCGCCATAAATATGAGGGTTGGCCCTAAAAGACATTTTTCGCTGTCCTATATTTAGGTCAGTCGGCCACGTAGGGCAGCTTGTGCTGGGCGTCGTACATTTACTGCGCTCCTCCCGAATGGGTTAATTTCATTAAGTGACATAAAATGTGCTGATTAAAAAATATATTAAGGTATTTAACAGCCAATACAGCAAAAAAACCTTGAAATTATCCATTTTTGTACAATGGAAAAGCGCCGACTGTAGCTGCCTGTCGACTTCTGCATCTATCTATGCTACGTTGATGTTTGAGAAGATGCACCTTCCTCACTTTTTCTCCCCTTCCCATGTAGACAGCAACTGCGAAAAGCAGAAAAATTTTTGTCTTCGCCGAAAATTTGGGGACGTGAAGTGCAGGGCAGTGTGCGTTAGCTAAATTCTCAATGGTTTTGGCTTGGGCCGCTATGTAGAAGTTGAAACCTTAACTAATACCAATAATTATTTCCGTATAAAACTTAAAAAAAAAAAAACGAAGAAAAGCAAAATTATAAAAAATCCATATCATTAGTAGATGGAAGTTATTTTTAAAAATATTCTTTTAGAGTTGATACAGATTAAAGTTAAGCATTTAACAATCTAGGAAAGAATTTCAGACACATTTTTGGCATTATAAGACTGAAAACAGATTTAGCAGGTATAATGAGCAGGCGTTTTTGTTACAAATGTATAAAAAATATGCTTGATTTTTTCTTTAAAAAATAAACTGAACAAAACGCTTCCAGAAACTAGCTAAATTTTACTGTGTACTGATCACAACTGTTTTTGTGGAGAGACTACCTATATACTAGGTATGGTAAGTGAAGATTGTTCATGTTCATATGATTTTATTACATTACATGCCTTTTATGACATATGTATTATTATTTCACACATTATCTCATCTGCCTACCCTGGACATTCTTCAACAGCAGGTGTCTGGAAAAAAGTATTTTATTTTGAGGAGTAGTACTGCTAATCAAATTCTGATATTGAGCAGCAGTTTTATGACATTTGCTAATTTACATCTTCAGCAAGAAAATAAATAAACTTTAGAAAATGTAATATTTAATGTGTGCATTTAAGAAGTTTTAACATTGGCTTCAATAATATTTAGGATATGAAAATTTAAAAAAAAAATAATAAAAAATAAAAACCATTTGAACCTTGTTTTTTGATAAAAATAATTATCTGAACTGATTACAGGGGTCAATCTAGAGAGAAATTAGGTCTGTTAAAAGACCCTTCACAAAATTCAGGCACTCAAAAAAGGACCCTTCACAAAATTCAGTCACTCAAAAAAAGACCCTTCACAAAATTCAGAAACTCAAAAAGGGATTCTCCACAAAATTCAGTCACTCAAAAATGAACCTTTCACAAAAATCCCACACTCAAAACCGACTCTTCACAGAAATCCGAGTTTACGGAATGATTGGGAATATTTTTTGCCGTAACTATTTTTCACAAAATTAGGAATTAGTTTTCACAAAATTCGGAACTATTTTTCACAAAATTCCAAAAAGCAGGACCTAGGTCAAATATCCTGGTTTGACCCCTGGATTAAGTACACTGCTTTGATATGTAGTACTTTTATTCGCCTGTTAGGTAATAAATCCGCTGTCTGAATAATAGTTGTCTGGACGGCATAAGAAAAGTAACCCCGCCGTATTCTCAAAACCAAACTGGTAAATTGGAGGTAAGGGGGGGGGAGGGTTATAAGAAATTCAATTGAATAAAAGTAATGTACACAATGCACTTAATAATGTCTAAATTGATGAAATATTTCTATTCCTTTTTGT
The DNA here is from genome assembly GCA_038373865.1 of Uloborus plumipes. Lineage (NCBI taxonomy): Eukaryota > Metazoa > Arthropoda > Arachnida > Araneae > Uloboridae > Uloborus > Uloborus plumipes. The sequence goes on along the minus strand of JAXGGA010003490.1, from coordinate 79,927 downwards.
CAATCAAGGATTATGATTGCAATGGTTACCTTAAGTAAAGAAACGTTTGTTGCAATTCAAAAGTTTCTGATTAACTCCCCTGCAGCTACAGATTTGGCGGTTTATTTTGCGCTGTTTTTGGCGATTTTAGATAACTGCATGCTCTTGGGAACAACAACCGCCAAATAAATCGCCAAATTTGTAACTGAGGTGGAGTTAATACGTAAAAACCTAAAAAAAAAAAAAAAAATCAAAATTCTTAAAGAAAAAAAAAACAATTTTAATATGTTTGATTATTTTAATGGGATTCATTTGTAATTTAAATTTCCGAACTTTGCATTAAAAAAAGGTTATATATTTTTTGATTTTCCATTTAATTACAAGTAGTGCATTTTAAATAACTCATTTGGTGTCAAAATATTTTTTAAAAGTAACTTTGAACTTAAAAAAAAAATAAATTGCTTGTTATTTTTTCTCATGACAGGAATTACTGTATGTAGCAAAAGTAACACCGAAGATGATGAGGCTGCCAAATCTTCTGTATCAAGTGACCTACAAAGAGAATCTCCTGTTGTTCAGATAACAGGCAGTCTGGACTCTTTGAAAAAAGAAGCACAAAATGATAAAAAGAGAAAATTTGATGATACAGATTTTTTGGATTCAGGATCTCAAGTGAAAAAAGTAAAAGACGACGATACAGAAATTGGTATAAATTTTGGAAATATGCAGAAAGAAAGTAAAGAAATGCTCGCTGCTGATTCTGAAAAGGCAGTTGAAGCTGCCAATACAATGGCTAAAGAATTAAAAGATGAAATGCTGGAATCTCCCTTAGATGATTCGGTTACACATATATCAAGTATTCCAGTAAGTTGAAATACATTATACTCTTCAGTGATGAATCCAGAATAAAAAATTGGGCCTGTTTTGTAAGGGAAAGTCACTTTACCAAATACTGCATTGTAGAGAGATGCCTTCACAAAATTCTATTTCTTTAAATCAGTCTAGTCACAAAATTTAGATCATAAACATTGCCTTTTCATTTCTTTTAAGCTTAAAACTTAAAAATAAAATACTTGTAGTGAAACAAAAAACTATACTTTTTGTGACTTTTAAATTATATATAAATGGTATCTATTCTCTACAACTTTCCAAGCACTGAAGCTACAGACGCAGTTGTGTTCCTTATGCTTTTAGGGAATGGACAAGGCTTCTTTTAAAAACAATGGAAAAAGGGAACATTTCAAAAGTAGTTTCTTTTTCTCAGTATATCATGTGTACAAGAGATTCAAAGGAACGGCATTAAAATAGTAGCTGCTTAACTCATTGCATATATTAGGGTGTAGAGGTCACCACTGTAGATTAGGGTGGAGCAAAAAAAATTTTTATTTTATTTTTCTAAGCTTGTATGCGGAAAACATGCCTTTTGTATATAGTAACTATACTGTAAAATCACAATATTTTCTGACAATTTTTTGATTTCCCTTCGCCTTGCTGAAAAATTGACATTTTGAGGTTTTATGCCAAAATACTGCATTAAAAGACTTTGCAGGGCACATTGATTGTCCTACAATTTTTTTTCACCTTTTGCATCAATAGTTACTAAAATTGACATTTTTAATACTTCACTTTAATTTTGGTGGATGGCATTACTAGTTATTAGAAAAATAATAGGTTATTTTCCCTCCTGTTATCATTAGTTTTGCAGCAGCCCTGCTGTAAGTGTAGTAGATATTCAAAGATTAGTTTCTTTTTATATATTGATGGGTTTTTATTTATGACTTTGTAACTAGATTCAGTCTGAATTCAAAGCGGCTTATTATATTACTAGCTGATGTGCCCGGCGTCGCACGTGTTTAAATGCAACATGCCAAATCCAAGAAAATAAATATATGACTTTCAACTAAGCTCAGTAGAATCATATTTCTTAAAGCTATTTTTTGTGATCATGCGGTAGATTAACTGGGTGTGAAGAAGAAATTGAAATCAAACTTTAATGCGTTAGGTATTTATTTCATCCGTGTGATTTTTCAAAAAATCATTTTCTATTTTCTAACTGTTTCCAATATCAATTCTCATTTTATTTAACCCGGTATCGATTATTGGCAAAGATGAATATAAAAATCCTAAGAAAGCAATAAATTTCATACTTACTCCAGAGAAGCCTTGGTACACATTTTCATTATGATCACTATTAATATTGTTGCCAGGCAACACATTTTTGCAATAATGGATTGAAAATTGAATCGTTTAATGGGGAAATTATATGAAATTTACTATTTTCCATAATAACTTTTTCAAATTAAGCTTTTTAGAAATAAATTATAGCTTATCCTGCTCCCTGTTACTGTAACTATCTACAGTGAAAAAATGGTTAAAATTGGTCCAGTTGTTTGGAAGATTACCCCGGACATACATACAAAAAGCAGTCATTTATGTATATAGATTGCTAATATTATTAGATTATACTATTGTTTATTGCAATACGAAACTACGAAACCAATGTAGAAACCATTTTGGTTTCCTGTTAGATTGGAATCGAACTATTTTTAAGTTGAAAATCAATTTAAGTTGTATATTTGTTTTTCAAAGAGATATTTTCTACCATATGAATAATAAAATTGTTGTATAAATAATAATATAAATACATTTTGATGATTTATGAAATAATAAACATTACATTTGTTGTATAAATCAAATTGATGGCAGTCACAAGAGACGAAGTATCATGCGTGATATTTGGTTCTCCAAGAAACTTCCCATTCAATACTCTTCCAACTTACACCAATGTTATGAAAAAATATATGCAACTACGACAAGATGGAAAATGGAAAATACCCACCATTATTTGATATATTGAAGTGCCTCGACATGACTTCAAACTGCAAATGCCTTAAAGAATTTAAAGTTCCGGCAAGGGAACGCATTTTTCTACATGATCAAAGAGGACCAAGAAAGATCATAGAAAGAACAAAAGAAAGGCAAAGAAAATGTGAAATGCAAGAAAAGGACAATATCTCCACCTTCACTTGCTAAAGCTTTCGATCAGATCGGAGTCTCGGATAGATCAGCTGCTGCATTGGAAACAACTTTTTTTGCACAATGTTAGTCTCCTGTGGATTCAACAGATCTAAAGTAATAGATCCACATAGAGAAAGAAGAAAAATCGAACAAAATGATAATCAGATTAATCAGGCTCATCGTGAAATAGAGGAAATATATTTTGATGGTCGAAAATAGCAAACTTGAACACAAGTAGTCGACAGTGACAGCAAGTACCACAGAAAACTAATGACAGAAGGACATATACCATTGCAGAGTCTGGTTTTTCTTACTTCAACCTCATTACTCCTACATCAAGCTTCAGCAAAGACATTACTGAGGCAATAGTCTCTAGTTTCATAGAGAAGAATGCACAAATGGAGAGCGTTAAAGTTATTGGGTGTGATGGCATGAATGTGAACACAGGTACATAGAGCAGGTGTTATATGACGACTGGAGGAAATATTAAAGCGTCCTCTGCAGTGGCTATTATGTCTCCTACAGGACCACGGGGACTTCCTGGAGATATTGAAAGATGGCTTACTACATGCACAAATCAGCCTGTTACTTCCTTTGAACCCATACAGTTAATAGAGGAGCTGTGTCCAATCTAAACCCGAAGAAGTTAACCTCAGATCAATGCTATCTACTGAAAATGTGCATTAGCAAAAGTGAATGTAACTTTACTTTAGCAAATAGAAACCCTGGTTGCTTAAATTACTCACGATGGATCACTACAGCCAGTTGGGTTCTTAGATTATATTATAGTAAAATGGAGCGGTTGGAAAATTTGAAAACTAGAAATTTCCAAATCACACTCAAGACGTGGAAAGATATTTTAGCCGGTGACAGACTCGCCAAAAGCTTTGTGGGCACACAGCTCAAGATGGGTTCGTCTGTACTCGAATTGCTTCGCAGTCAATGCGGAATTTTGAGATAAAACGTGAATTTTCACATTTCATTTTGTAAATATTTGTCACATGTTATTGTATTTTTGCATTTGTGATCTATTATTTTATTTAGTATTTTGATTGTTTACTGCATTAATTATTATATTTGTGATGTTGTGCTTGAAGCTGGCTAAACTTAAAAACAGCTTGTCTGATGTAAAGTCAATTTTTTGCATAATGTCACCAAATATTGTAAAATAAAAGGCCGCGAAGGGAGATCAGAAACTTTTTCAAATCTCTTCAAATTTTCACACTCTGTTTTAGTGACCAAATGGCACATTTTGACCCATCAAGCTATTTGAAATTAAAAAAAAGAGTTTTTTTCGGTCATTTTCGCTCCACCCTACTGTAGATGTGACCGTTGTGGCGTGTCACCATTGTACCGGCATACTGCCTCGTGAATGTTAGCAGGGATATACAGAGTGAATAACTTAAAATATTATTTATTAACCTATATACAAAATAAAAGGAAATTAAAAGTTGAAAGATGCATCTTGCCGCCGCCGGCACAGAAGGTAACGCACGAGAACATAAGACACTAAATTGTGTGCCTTTTATGGCTGCCTTACAGCCGTGGCCACTCACTTGGTGGTTTTGTTTTAACATTATGCAAATTAAAGGTTGAACAAATAGAATGCAAATTAAATGTTAAATAGTATGAAAATTAAAGTTCATAGCAGTATGCCACAAGGGGTTACAATTTTCTGTCATTTGATGAGATTTTTTACTTTGAAGATTTCTGGGATCAATCCTGAATTCGGTGTGTGTGTGTGAAATGATTTTTTTATGTGTTCTAAACAGGCTCAATTTTGTAGAAAAATCATTACAAACAATTGATACATGTGTGCATTTCCCCCCCTTTTTTAGTGGTTATGTCATTTTGCTGCACTTACGGTTATGAATTATATTGAAAGCTTTGATGCCGAGGTAAATGCTTTCGAAGAGAAAAAGCAGACCTGTTCTGATCAGTTAAAATCCTTTGATAAAGTTTTTGAAGAAATAAAAAAAGCTGTAAGTAGATTTTTGTTGTTTATACTTAGTTTCTGTTAAAAAAACTGATTCTAAATTTGTGTCAAAGCATGTAAATATCGACTATTTTGCTTTTAATATAATTTTAAATATTACTCGAAACAGTGTATCCTCTCTACAGCAACTATTTCAACTCTCCGTTTCTGAAAAAGTGGTCGTTAATGGTCGCTCTTATAAGTCACTTTCTAACATGCAAAAAGCAATAAAACAAATTGATAGAATAAAATCTTTCATATTCTTCTTACAGTCTATTAATTAAGGACATTGTGGTAGGAATATATTTTAACCCCTTCCAGGCTCATTTTATTTCGGGATTGCGGATCAAAAAATGTCAATTTTTTTTATGCTTATTTTCATACATACATACAGGGGTGATTGTGTTCCGGTATTTTACCGGATTTCCGGTATTTTCATGATCGATTCTGGTATTTTCATGTTCGAAAATAAAATATTTTTAATTATGCTTTTGTCTTCCCACCTTCGGTATTTTTTTTATTTTTCGAATTTTCGGTGATTTTCCGATTATTACTAATAATACTCATCGAACAAAAATGTTAAGATGCCATTTTTTTTTTGACTAAAAACTATTTGAAACTATTCGGATGTATGAAATGTGTCTTGTTTGTTATGAAAGGCAATTTATTATTAAATATGTTGATTGAATAATAGGGGCCTTGGTTTTTTGAAAAAAGCCCCCCCCCCCACACACATATTCTCTTCAAAACTTTCAGGTATTTTTTCATGAACTCACAATCACCCCTGTACATATCTTTTTAAACATAATAGCATCATTCACATGCAACATTTCCTACAACTAAATGTAAAAATATCTATTTACAGTAAAAGCCCATCTATCCGGCATTCAAGTATCCGGAACGCTCAAGTAACCGGAAATTTCGTCGGAGGTTCTCGATTTTCAAAATCAATGAAAAAGTTTCTTTCCCCCCCCCCCCGATTGAAAATCGCTAAAGTAAGCGCAATGACTCCCCCCCCCCCCCCCTCTCAAAGACCGCACGTGTTCTTGTCTCGTCATCCGTAACTTGATTGATTATCGCCAATAGGCTTGACATCTGCCACGCCCATAAGCCACACCACGTGACTCCGCCAACTGACTCGCGAATTTGCTCTCCATTTCCATACGTTTTGCGCAATCGGACTTAACTCGTCGCGTCGTTATTATCTGCCAACGATGAAAAATTTATTACCATATTTATTTTTTAGGGCTTAGTTAAAAGAGTTGAAATAAAACAGGCGAAATATCAGGTTTTGGATGAGTTATGCGTAATCGTTATGCATAGTAGGACTTTACTGCCGTCGCGTTATAGATTGATCGCGCATGTAAGTTGATTTTCCGACTTTGAACCTCGTTTTTTCACTAAATTGCTTGGGCAAAAAAAGTTTTTGCGTTTTTTTCGTAGGAAACAAACATATTGTTGGAAATTTTTGGGTAATTTCGTACTTTTTCAAAAATCGGCAAAAACGTGATTTTTAAGAAATTGAAGGGAATATCGGACAAATCGTTGTTAAATTTCAAAATTCCAGACAAAACACTATTTTAAAACATCTTTACATTAGCTAAAGGGGCGAAAATGAACCGGAATTTACTCGCGCTCATCTATCCGGAAAATTCGCGTATCCGGAATTCGGCGTTTCCCGAGCGTTCCGGATAGTCGAGCTTTTACTGTAAATAAATGAGTAATTTCGGGATTACGGATCAAAAAATGTCAATTTTTTAAAGCTTATTTTCATACATACATATCTTTTTAAACATAATAGCATCATTTGCATGCAACATTTCCTAAAAATAAATGTAAAAATATCTATTTAAATAATTGAGTAATAAATGAGTATTTACCTGTAAAGTTGGCTTTCTGTATGGCAGAAAGCATTATACTTTGGGTTCGGTGCCTACTCTTATCTTAAATCTACAGCTCAAAACACTGTATAGTTATGTTATCTAGTAGCAACAATAGTAAATAAAAGCATCCGAAACCATAAAAGGGACATGTGAAATAATTCGGGAAAGACTGGTTGTGCAGTGTTAATTTTCACCGTGCCCGAGCTACACTCGGGATGAGCCAGAATGGAACATTTCGCTTGCCCGAGTCCAGCTCGGGAAAAGCCGGGAAGGGGTTAAAAGGGGAACTAAAATTTTTCTTTTAATGTGTTTAATTCAAAATGTACTTCTAACATTATTTTCCCATTTAGAAGCTAATTTGCGTCATGCAATACACTGCCAGCTTTGTTATTCTATCCAAGAACTGCTGTTTCGTGCTTATTGGCACTCGTCAACCTGGAATAGGAAATAACCGAGCTGGAGGCAGAACAAGGGCGTAGCTAGGGGGGTGCAGGGAGGTGCAGCTGCACCCCCTAGATCAGAGCTAATAGGAGGTCACTGTGACCTCCCATTTTATTTATTTTTTTGACAAACCATCTATTATACCATCCATTGGTTAAAGGTGTGCATGACTGAATAAAGTATAGCTTCTTTGAGTTCATAATTTCTTCCTTTTTTTGTGCAAATAGAATTTCAAGCACTTTTTTCTTTCTTTCTTGCTTTTTTCTTTCTGTTTTTATTGGAAAATTTGACTTTTATGCTAATTTTTGGGATTTTTATATAAACTGCGGTATTATAATGTCTTCACTTCACACTCTCCAGGGTCCCCGTACCTACCACAGCTTCGTGGTTTAACCGGGATAGGGCCCTGAAGAGCGCTCTGTTCTTAATTTTGAACCAGAACCTAGGGTCGAGCAAACCCTAGGGCCCAGCACCCCCAGAGGTATCGTTTCACTTGGAGGACTTTGTGACCACGACATTTTTAACGCCTCCCAGCCACCATTAATCAAGGCGGTGGATCTTTGATCGGCTGGGTTTCGAACCCGGGTCCCTCCGGACACGAGTCCGATGCCTTACCGATCGGGCCACCACGGCCCGGTATTATAATGTCTACCATTGATTACTTTTCAGAAAATGATAGTAGTAAGCTTGCCTGTTTTTGAGGAGAAAATTTTTAATTTACCAAATGCAACTCAGAACTTTACTGAATGATTAAAAAATAAATAAATAAAATACAAGAATGCATACTTATCTATGTCTACCAAAAGAGACGTGAGACATCGCGAAAATAAATAAATAAATTAATTAAAGGAAAAAAAATAAAGAAGCTTAGCCTTGCAATACTGTCTCACTGTTTTCAAATTTCATCAGCCAATTTGTATCAGATAAGAACTTTTTGGGAGGTCACAGTGACCTCCTATTGGGATACCACTGCTTGCACCCCCCTAACGTGAGTCCTGGCTACTCCCTTGAGGCAGAAATCGTCTTTCAGAAGCAAAGAGGGCCAAAAAACTGGTGACTAATGTAATGTAAAAATTAGGACACCAGCAAGCAGGGTTGTCATTTTGTCCACTTTTTTACAAAAAGTCCGGGACGCAGGAAGAAATGGACAAAATTGGACGAAATGGACAAAAAAAAAAAAAAAAAAAAAAAAAAAAAAAAAAAAAACAATTTTTTTTTCATACGTTTGATGTATAAAAATGTTATGATGTACCGTAAAGTCGGGTCACTTGGACCCACAAGGAGGTTACTTGAGCCCACAGTAAAATGATAAAATCTGGGTTTGGTACTAGCATTAGAGACTGCAGAGTGCTTCTACCTAGAGGAGAAATGAGGAACTACGTGCAAGTCTTCAACTAATAAGTACCAAACCTAGATTTTATCATTTTACTGTAATGGGCTCAAGTAACCCCTTAGGGTCCAAGTAACCCGACTTTAAGGTATCTCTCTTGCATTACCTATTTCCCAAAATAGAATGATGATATGCAAAAAAAAAGAATGGCAATTAACCCATTGATTTTTAACTAATTTTAGTTGAAAGAAATAAAATTTAACATAGTGAATATAACTATTGAGTGTAATTACATTATTATAAAGTAGACAAATAGAAAAAAAAAGTTTTTCTTTAATACATATTTTTAAAAAGAAATTAAAGTGTTCTGTCACCTTAGATATTTTTTTAACACATTACAATCCCTTAAAAAGTAAACTTTATATGATATTCTCTCATAAATTCTATAGTTAAATTTTGTTTGATTTAAATACACATATAAATGTATATCATTCGTATTTGAAAATACATTCGATGCTACAAGAAATATTGGTTTAATTTTGATTCATTTGATCATTTTACGTTATATTTTTTGAGGATTTAATGAATGTTGCCCCGTTGTAAAATATTTATGTACACAGCATTGTTTTATGGATATATTAATGTTATTATAGGAACATATTTCATTTCATGGCAAAATTTTCTTTCTTGACACCAAATAATGTTTACTTCATAGGGTTTTTAATATTTTGAGACTAAAACCTTTTAAAATTTTCATTTCTACTTTTATATTTTATGTACACTTTTATTGTTGGCAATGAAACTCCTTCATAAAAAATAAACATCTTAAAATTATTTACTGCTGATGTGTGCTTTCGTAAGCATTAAATCTTATCATAAATATTTATTTATTTTATACAGACACAGATACTATATTTTTTATAGTATCTGTTGTTTATTAAATATTTGTTGGTATACATAATTATGTGTGCTAATTTTGATAATAAAACTAGTACCTCATTAGAAAAAAATCAATATTTTAAGACATTACTTTTAAACTTTGGATTTTTTAATCAAGAACTGTCATTTTCTTTAAAGTAGACAAAATGCTATTTTGTCCGGGGCGGTTTTTTCCAGGTTTTTTCCGGCGGTTTTTTCCGCCCCGGACAAAATCAAATAACCCTCACAGCAAGAGACTGTGCAGTGGTACGGTACAACTTGTAAATTTAAGGCAGAGCTACAGGTATAACGCAGTAAGTTACCGCCGCTAAGCCAGTGCTAAGGCAGGAACATGCATTACACCACCAGCTCAGTTATTGGATCTAAGGACTGCAGTTTCATGTAAGCACGAAACTGCAGTCCTTGGATGGAATAACTGAACTAGCGGTGTATTGCATGTTTCTGATTTAGCCCTGGCTTAGGGGCGATAACTTACTGTTTTAATTTGCTTTAATATATCAGGAGAGATTTACCCCCTTTAGATTCTATGATTTATCTGAAAAGACTTTGTTTCCTATTTATTTTTTAGTTGTAAAAATAAATTAACATCTTCATCATTAGTGTAATCTACGTGTAGCCAAGCCCGTCATTTGCGGGGGGGGGGGGGGGTCAATCCCCCCACACTTTGAGAAATCAATGTATTTATACACATAAGTAGGCGTGGTTTTTGTTGTTTTTTGACGAAATTCTCTTGCACCCTTGCCCCTCCTCCCCGGAAAAACTTGAAATGACGGGCCTGCATGTAGCCCTTTTCTCTTTTAGACTCCATGCATGAGCCTGTCTTTTCTTCAACTGTCCAAATAAGTTGAAATTTGATTCTGAACCACTAAATTAACACCCAGGGATTTAATCTCAATTCTATTCATAAGTGGATGTCCACATCAACCACTCATAATGATGGACTCATGCCTGACTTGCAATAAAATACAGTCAAACCCCTCTATAACATACCCGGGACATAGCGAGCCCCCTTTTATAGCGAACCTTTTCATTGGTCTGAAACGAAATCCTATGCTATTAATGTAATTTTGTTCGCTTGTAACGATATACAGACGCTGAAAAATCGGGTATAACGACTCTAAAATGTGAAATTTCAATATTGTGGATTCTTTGCAGTACTGGCAAAAAAAGGAAGAGCTGTGCTTAAAATCCAAAAGTTTTCAACCGAAAACAACGTCTTTCCTTTCATGCTACGGATAAATAAAAAATTTAAATTTTAATATGCTTATTATTAATAAAATAGTAAGAGTAAATATGGTTGTCATTTCTAATATATATACTTGATTTTATTACCTTAATGAAAACTGAAGACATTATGCAATTCTGTTGTTGATTATTATAGAGTATTACAGAATTCCAACATTTTTTTGGAAATTCGGATATAGCGAACACCCGGATATAACGATCACTCAAGTCGGTCCGTTTAGGGTTCGTTATAGCGGGGTTTGACTGTATAAGTTTATCTCCTTAGATTCTCAAGGTTGTGAAAAACTAGACCCTCTTGTTGGTAACATATTTGAGGTTCAAAATAAAGAAGGCTCGAAAGGCACATGTTTGAACCCACAGGATAATTGATTTTAGCCCCTTATTCTGTATTTTTTTTCCCCCACTTTCATTAAGCAAGTGTAGACTGCTAAGGGACAGTAATAATAAGTTTTTGAGTTATTTGAAGAAACGCGTTTTGAAAATCATACTAATAAGGAAATGTTGGAATCTTACGTTTTTTTCCATGCATTACTTTCAGCAAAAATCAACGCTCAAGATCGTATACTGAAGCTAAAATACAATCGATGTCAAAAATGCAAAATAAAAAAATTGCAGTTTTACTTTCCCATGACAGTATAGTTTGTTGGTCATTCCTCCACCTGGTAGCAGAAACAGTGCAATGCTGGGACATTTGTTGCTGATTCTTGAGAAAGTTTGCTGTTTGTTATTTGAGAGGGAAAAAAGCTAAAATTTTTAAATTAACCCCTTCCTGGCTTATCCCGAGCTGGACTCGGGCAAGCGAAATGTTCCATTCTGGCTCATCCCGAGTGTAGCTCGGGCACGGTGAAAATTAACACTGCACAACCAGTCTTTCAAGAATTATTTCACATATCCCTTTTATGGTTTCGGATGCTTTTATTTACTATTGTTGCTACTAGATAACATAACTATACAGTGTTTTGAGCTGTAGATTTAAGATAAGAGTAGGCGCCAAATCCAAAGTATAATGATTTCTGCCATATAGAAAGCCAATTTTGCAGGTAAATACTAATTTATTTAAATAGATATTTTTACATTTATTTTTAGGAAATGTTGCATGCGAATGATGCCATTATGTTTAAAAAGATATGTATGTATGAAAATAAGCATAAAAAATTGACATTTTTTGATCCGTAATCCTGAAATTACTCATTTATTTAAATAGATATTTTTACATTTATTTGTAGGAAATGTTGCATGCGAATGATGCTATTATGTTTAAAAAGATATGTATGTATGAAAATAAGCATAAAAAAAACTGACATTTTTTGATCCGTAATCCCGAAATAAAATGAGCCTGGAAGGGGTTAATGTAATTTTTTTTTGGATAACTTGTTATCAAATAAAATCAAGTTCATATTACTTTGCATTGTATAAGTTGTGTACATAGTCAAACCTCTTTAAAGCTAACCATTAAAATCGGTTTGCCTTATCTATAGTTCGTCTTCTCCAAACAAAAATAAACAAATAGTAGAACGGGTTGGAAATGTAGTTCTCTATAAACAGTAATTTGTCTTGAACGTGTTCGAATTAGCGAGGTTCAACTGTGTAAGCACATGTATTTTTAAAATTGCTGCTAGGATTATGAAATTATGTATGTTTGATATTGATTTGATTCAGTTTTCATTCTCTTAAAGTTTTTTTTTTTTGGATGAAGAATTTTAAAATATGCTTTGTTTTTCATTAGTTTGTAACAACGCATATTAATAGATTTTCTCTTTTTTTACAGCTGTCTGATTTTATGAATACTCAGCAAGCTGCTTTCTTGAAACATGATTTTAAGAATAAGGTAATGATTTTCATTTTAATTGATCAATTTACTATCATTTATAGAGTGAAAATATGTTGAATGTTTTTATTTAATGACTATCAAATTCTATTTTTTTTTTTTTGATACATTTCTAGATTTGGTCATAATCATGAATTGCTTGTGCTGGTTATATGAGAAGTGACGCTAACTTACAAATTTTGTGTAGAAGTTGTTTTTTTATGTACAACTTTTTAACATACATAAGAATTTGTTGGTAAAAGTAATTTTTACCAACTTAAAAACGCCTGTATTTTTTTTTCTAGGAAAAGTTAGGGGTATGCCATTTAGGAAAACCCCCTAAATGGTATCTTTTGCGAGCTTTCCAATGAGACCAAAATTGAGAAGATCTAATAATTTTTTCGGGTAAAAAGAGCCATTTCACTCCATTTTCGGGTTCTTAAATCAAAATTCAAACTGGGATCAGTACGTTTTTGGCATTTGAAAATGTTCCTGACCCTTCCCAGGTGACCAAGTGCCTCCCTGCCAAATTTGGTCCAGATCCGACGCAAATTGTGGATTTTTATAGGGAACATACATACACTCAAACACACACATATTCTCTATTTTATTTATATGGATTTGTACTCCTTTTAAATCTCACCAAAGAATGTTGGCCATTCTGCTGTTTTTCGGCAGCAACTGCGTTCTTTTCAGGTCAGCCCCTTAATGCCCATACTTTTTTCATCTACCTCCTTGCACTCAGCGTAAGGTTATTACAAAATTAGTAAAACATTTGCTGATATCCGGTATGGAAAAGAAATAAACAAAATTGTTATCCAAAACAAATGGATAATGTTTGAAAATTTTCTTGCACAGTTCCTCTACTCTAGCCATTTAGCTAGGGTGCCCTAGTGCATGTGTGTGACAATGTCACTTGTATATAATTCAAGTATTAAAAACTTGAATTTTAACAGATTGTCTCAAGCTTTTGCCTTCAACTTTTTAAATTCACACTTGGTCTTTTTTAAATTAAAATTTTTTACATATATCATAAGCTGTGCATCATGTTGGACGGCTAAAGCTCCAAATTACTGATTTCTATAATTAAGAATTATTGCCAAAAGAAATGTTAGGGCAGGAAGCCATATGAACTCAAAAAGTTTCTCCAACTACTGTATATATTAATGTCAATTCGTATTTGAATAACTAAGAAAGTTTGCTTGCCGAAAATGCTGGAATAGAAAAATATAGTCTCAAAATTTTTATTAGCAACTGCATATTGATTTTTGTAGATAATATGTATATTAAAGCTTGAATGCATAAAAAATTAAAACAATCGGCATGGTTCATATAGTACATTGCTAGTAGTTATGGGTAATGTTAAATGCCATTTTGAAAATATATTTAAATTTACAAAATTTGTTTCTTATCTTCTGCAAAAGTTAATAGCAATAATAATAATAATGTTCTTTTTTTTTTCAATATTAGCTGTTAACAAGAACAGTTGGAGTCAATGTGAAAATATACAAGGTAATTTTTTCATTTATATATTTCAAATAGATATATGCTTTGAGTTTTATCCGTACTGTTTCAAATGGGCAGAAAAGTAAATTTTTGCGCTAATTGTTTGGTCGAGTGTATAAAGTGATGGCCTCGAATTCAAAGAATCCAAGGCCAGTCTGTAACAGTTGAAGCTCCCTTCTCGTTGGACTGTTGCATTGTGAAACAGAAGTATGGCGATGCAGAAATAACTAATTCGTCAAGTCAGAAAAAACAATGTTAATTTATTTAAACTTCAAAAAACATGGTTCGGCTAAGGAAAACTATTGCAACTTAAATTCATAAAAACATCAAATTAAAGATTGCTGCGTTAGGTGACTCCTCCTAATATTAACTGAGCTCGGCATCATTCAATCCTCATGCTTGCTTAACAGCAAAAGCATAGATACCTCGAGCGAGTCGAGTCAACCTACGCGAGCCGACAACCAAAAACCAAACGTGAAATCAAAACAAGCGAGTGAGCGTCTAATACCCTACGCTGCCTTAAATAGGACACGCACTTTACATATCTGTCTACAGCGCATGCCCTGTGAGACGGAGTCCGCGATCATCAGTTTCATGATCGTTCTGGAACATTCTAAGCTGTTCAAAGCGCGGGAAAAACTACGTCACGGCCAATGACGTCACAGCAGCGTTCTCGCCGGAGACTTAGAACGAATCCAAATTGGCGGATCGCTTTCAATCAGCTGAGCATTAAACTTAGCGGTAAAAACAACAACACGTAAGTTTTATCATTTGTATTTAGACGAGGGGAGGAGAATACTTTTATGATAAGGCATTTTATGGCTATCATAAAGTATATATTCAAAATTTTGTTCACGCAAATTCTGGAAGCCAGTATAAAATATTTTCATTTTTCATTCTCCTGAACTATCCATTAATATTCTTTTTGATCATATTTATTGCAGCAATCATACAAAAACGAATATTACTTCAGTTTTAAAATTTCTATGTTAACCTTCGTAGGGTGTTCGGGTCTTTTTTGACCCATTTCAAATTTGTTTCTTATATATCTAACGTATTTTTCGGAATTTTTAAAAAATACTTTGTGACTTTGTTTGAGTAGTCATTATAAATATTCAGTTATGTGCAGTTTTTTAAAAAATATGATAGTTTTTTTCGAGTAAAAATTGTAGCACATAAGTTGTTCGGGTCATTTTTGACCCATGCTGAATTTTAACGTGTAAAAAAGTAAAGTAACACCATTTTCAATGTATTTTTCAATTATTATTGCTCTGCCAACACATTCACGTTTTTGTTCTAGTCTTTTGAATATGTTTAGTGTCTCTAGAGCCTCACTAGATAACGCTAGGGATACTTTACTCTTCTTTGTACCGTTTTGTTCTGTAACCGGATTAAATCGACTTCTCGCCAGTTTTGTTACGCTTTCATTGAAAGCATACGTTGTGTTTGACGTGGTTACTATTTTTACTTGTTCAATTTGAAACTCTTCGAAGTTTACGATGTGACATATCGTAGGCGCGGACTTACTAATTACCGAGAACTAGCAGTAAGTATTCAAGATGCAGGAAAACCTGAACCCCAGCCTACAACAACCTCTGGAAATGTAACAACTGTTGGAAAAAGGGGAAGATGTCATTTGTGCACACAGACTGACATCAAAAGCTCTATAAAGTGTTTCAAGTATAGACAGTTTACTTGTAAGAAGCATTTGATTCAAGTGTGTAATAATTGCATGTAAACAAAATAATTTATACACTAACAAAACATTATAACTTCTTTTCATTAATTTTTCAAAGGGCTAAACTGTATAATTGTTGCAAGTGTTTCGCTTGTGTTGCGTTATTTTAGTTTAGAAAAGAAAATAATACTGTGCCAAATGTTTTCCTTTTCCCTCAAATTAAAAAAAAAGTTCAAAAAATATAGTTCACAATGTAATATCTGAAATTACAGTAATTTTCATGACTGAAGGTTTAAAAAAAAGCATTTTTATTTCATTTTTTCAGCAGGGCTCATTAAATTCATATTCTGTTATGGTTTTGAAAACTTCTGTGCAACGCACTTTTTAATAAAATAAATAAATAAAAATCTGTGAAAAAAGTAATATAAATGCACTATTATGTTACAAATATTGATAGAATATGATTACAAGTTAATAACAATGGAAATTATAACATGGGTCATTTTTGACCCGAACACCTTAGGTGTATGCGATATTTTAACACCGTATGAAGGTTAAGTGTTTAAGATTATTTTTATTTTCATAGTGGTGTAGTTGGTATTTTTCAATCGGGGTGTAAGCTTGATCTGAATAGCTTGCTTTTGGATAGGTGCTTCCCTTTTTTTAAAGAAAAATTTATGTTTTATCTATTTGAAAATTAAAGTGTAATATCTGTACCTCAGAACCAGACTAACGTAAGTCCATTTTCGTCATTTTTCAGTATAGGGGAAAAACTATGTATTCGACAATCGTTTTTCCCCTCTACCGAAAAATGACGAAAATGGACTTACGTTAGTCTGGTTCTGAGGTACAGATATATTTATTCCTGAAACTGCAGTACTTACATTCCTCAAACTGGAATACTTACATGGCATGAGTCAAAAAGAGCAAAGTAATATTGTGCCATTATCAAACAAATTTGCAATATTATTTCAAAACCAAAAGAGCCTGGGGTTACTCGTTTTTCCTCAGTTGTGACTATAAATACTAAAATCTGTATGGGAAATGCTGGTAAATATCAGACTTTTTGCTTTTTAAGTAAAAGTATTTCTCTATATTTCATCCATATTTTATCCATCCTCTATATTTTATCCATACAAATGCTATGTTTCAGAATTCTGCACTTCCAAACACACGCTATGTCACTACTGGAAATAATGCTGCTAATTCAGATGTAAGTTTTTGTTGCTCTTTTGTTCTAATGTGTGTTCTTTTGTGTATGTTATAGCATGTAATATGCTTTATCATTTGATGTTCAAGCATAGCATTAAATAGTGTAAAAGTTTGTCTGATTTTTTTTTATTATCATCATTTTGTAAAAAGAGATATATTTTTTTAATTCTTGTACTAGATTTAATTTTAAAGTGCTATCAAATTTCCTTGTCATGTACCATGGTTAAAAATATTATTTTCTTCTCTTAACCAAATGTGACGGTAATCATACATTCCTATGTTGTTAGTACAATTATTTTATTAACTTATACATTGTTTAAATGTTATCAGATTCATGAGTTCCTATAAATAAACAGCAAATTTTGATTTTTTTTGGTGCGCTCACTGCTTAAAAAGTGCCTACTTTAGATTTTTAAGGTCCTTCATTTTTTAACCGCTTTAAAATATTTGCTACTAATCTTAATTTTTTTGAAGGTTCTCGGGCTGTCGACTTGATTTAGCCTGTAACTTGATCATGCAGAATATGTCAATAACAAAAAATGCTATTTTATGCATGAAAATTCAAAATATACTTTTTTCTAAGTCAGCGTTTCTTAAACTGTGTTCCGCGGAACCCTAGGGTTCCACGAAGATCACGGGAGGGTTCCGCGAAACTTTTCCTCCCTTCCTTTCATAATATTTGAAGTAAGTTCTCAAAAGTTCCATCAAAGAAAATTAAAATAAAAACTTAAAATTTGAAGCAACAACCCTGTCTCCTGTTCACTTAGCCGAAGGAAAAATCGGTGATAGGGTGGGGGGGGGGGGGGTAAGCTCAAAATACGAATAAGTAATACATTTTGCTTTTGTATAACCTGCTAAATCTTTCAACTGGCGTCCGACGGAATCATTTGAACTAGCGAACTTGATCTGTGAGACTCTCTGTCTACATAGTATTGCAAAACATACAGCTCTAGCTAAAAATGGGGGGGGGGGGGGGGGGTGAAGGTGACGAGTCATACGGTTTTTGTTTTATTCTGAGAAACACTGGTTTGGTCAAGCAGAAAAAAAATAGTCTTCATAAAATTGTAAACTACAAGACACATTGAAATTTCTAGTGAGATATTAAAGATTTCTGATTGGAAATATGAGGTAAGGATACGCTATAATTTTGAAATGAAAAAATAAAAATAATAATAATTTAAAACCAAATATCAATTTCTACTTTTGCTCTATTTATGCTTGAACCATGAACATTTTCTAAGATCAGCACAACTTGAATCTTCATTAACTTCACTTCTGCTATCAATACAATTTTGTGTCTATAATTCCTCTAAATTTATTTATAAAATTTGGTAATTTCTGCAGTTTTTTTTCAAACAATAAATGTGTATGATGTAAATTTTGATTTTGCTGTTAATAAACCGTTTCTAAAATGAAACACTAAGTTACCGCCCTTAAACCACGGCTAAGAATGTTGCATTCAAGATGCTGTGTGTGTGTGTGGAGGGGGGGGGGATAGAAATAAAAACAAGGGTTCCACCAAAAAAGTGGACAGCAAAAAGGGTTCCACTTGTAAAAAAGTTTAAGAAACGCTGTTCTCAGTCATTAAAACTACATTCACATTTTAAGCTAAAATTCAAGGGATAAAAATAATAAAAATTAACATTTGTAAAAAATTGCTCAAATTTGTAAAGAAATGCTGATTTGTTTTTCAGTGCTGCGAAGAATTCTTTTCAGATTGATGTAAAAATATTCTACGATAACTTTCGTTGAGATCTGTATATTAGTAAAACCAGGGTCAACGAACAAGCATTTTTCCCTATCATATAATCTTTTACATTATCTTGTATTACCCAAGCTTTTACCATCACTTCCCTACATGCAAGCAAGGTGTGATCAGCCACACCATACTTCTAGCTTCTAGGTAAATAAAGAGTTTCATAATGATAAAGCAAAAATCAGTAGCAACAAGATTTTTAGAATTTATTATACTGTTAATGAAGCAAAATGTGTGCATTTTCTAATTATTCAAATTGGCCTAAATGTATATTCGTGCTGATTTCTAAATCTTCTCTTTTCTTTTTTGCTAATTAACCAAAGAATTAACCTATTTGTTGGTTACCATGTTATCCTATTTTAGTATCTATTGAGAGTTCTGCTTAAGATGTTCAACTGTTGGATTACAACCATACTATCAAGGACACTTGGTAAACTGCTGATATGTTGAAAGCTTAAATTCTCTTATACTGTATGGTTGCTGCAGGGCGAGAATCAGTCACCTTTCTCACCTTTAGTCACCTTTTGAAATTTTGGTCCCTTTTTGTCACTTTTTGGAATTTTTGTCACCTTTTTAACCCTGCTACTGTGTTCGGGTCCTTTTCGACCCAAAACAGATTTCATTTTCTTATAAATTTCCGAGTAACGTTGGTATAACGTTGTAACTTCATGAATGTGTTCATTTTCATGTTATATTACACACATATTTTTTTTGTTTTGATTGAAGCATAACCCTACTTGTCAAAAAAAAGTTTACTAATACTGTGTTCGGGTCCTTTTGGACCCATATGATTAAAAAGCATGTATCAGAGAAACAAAATCATTTTATGCTTGTTTATTTTATGCATAATTTATGCAACAATAAATAAAACATTTGTTCATTGTTTTTGTACGTTTTTTAAATATTTTTTAATGGTTATCTTCTGTTTTTCTTTCATTTTTTTTCTTCTTTTTTTTTCTTTCTGAATACCATTTCTTTCTTTCTATGAATTGAAATCAGTACTAGTGAAAATGTTTCAAGGTTAACTTTCATAGAACTGCAAACTCTGCAATTATGCCTATCTGAGGGGAATTCCCTTTTACCCCCTCTCTCCGCCGCTTCCCCCGCGCATATAATTCAAATGTTGTACTGTTCGTATTTCCATTTTTAACACTTCTTTTTAAGCTTAAAAATTTCTAGTAAATTTCTTAAAGTGACAGCTTACATAATTTTGTTAGTTTTCTTTAGTACGAAAACTGGAATTGCTATAATATTTAAATTTTATTTATGTGTTTTCTCGGATTAAATATGTAAAATAAAATACAAAAATTGAGTGATTTATGTTTGGAAGTTTCTAATAAAATCAAATATGACAATTAAACTTGAAAAAATATAAAAAAAGCGGTGTTAGGGAATAAATTACATATGTTGGGTCCATTTGGACCCGAACACAGTATACGTATGTTCGGCACGAACACAGCAGCAGGGTTAAACCTTTCTTGAAATGTGTTTTAGAAAAGTCTAGTTTTCGCTCGATATAAAGACCATCTCCGTTTCAAAGAAATAGGTCTTTATAACAGGTGGTCGCTATAACAGGTATAATTCTTGTGTATCGGGAATCAAGTTGGGGCTTTTCCCACTGGTCCTTATAATGGCATGGTCTTTGTAACAAGTGGTCGTTATAACGAACGTCGACTGTATGTCCTAAAATGATTTATTTTGTCACCTCCAGCCCTATCATGTTTAGAATTTAAGTCTTTAACATAGTATGTAGGCTATTTTGGTAAAAGTCAGAAAAAATGATAATCGTTTTCTGTTTTTTGATTTCTTTACAAATTACTTTTGGTCACCTTTTAGTTACTTTTTGGTCACCTTTTAGTCACCTTTGTTTTAAAATTTGTCACCTTTCTCACCTTTTTCAAAGACCATCAGCAGTCCTCGCCCTGTTGCTGATGTGACGGATGTATCATGCTTTGCTGAAAAAAGCAAAAAGAACAAAATTTAGTGGTTTAATTTTAAAGCCTAAAAAATTCTTGAATATTGTGTACACAAGCCACTGTTCCAAGAACAACCAATCAAGTGAAGGTATCTGTGTTTTGAATAGAAAAACGTTAGTCAAGATCTTGCATGAGTTGCTCAAGATGCAGGTAATACTATAAGTGAACTTAGTGAGTTTTAAAATGCCACATTAAAGACCCCTCATAATGGAAAGGGGGACACGCCAAAGTTTCTCCGTTTTATTTTTGTTAGTCACACCCGTATGTCATGAACCAGTTGTGGACTAAAGACGCAGGTTAAGTCAAACTCATCTTCTTATAGGAATTCAACTATCCCATTATGCTTTGGATTTGCTGCATACCTTATAATCAAATGTTAGAAAGTTTACTCTTGTGAAAAGTAAGTCATAGTAAAATTGAATGCTGTAGTAAGGACTGGGTTTTAAAAATCTCATGTTCCCAAAGTAATGACTGAGTACCTTTAGTGATATTCCTTTTGCATGTAATCATTTGTTTATTTTAATAGCTTCCCCAGAGGAACAACATCACAATAACACCTGTAAATGAATTGAATAAACCTGTTCTATCCCTTCCAATGGTAATTTTCTGTCTTGATGTTTGTCTCGTCCTGTGTGTTGCGGACTTCTGTTACATCTATTTTGGTTTTTCTGAGGCAAAATTTGTTTTAAGCCTAGTTTAAAAAAAAAAAATGTTTCTTGGAGATAAAATGTAAATTATTATTTTCCTCTCATTAGTGTTCATTAGAGTTAAATGAGAGCAACCTAATGGTTCTTGCATACCACTAGCAAAGAAGACCGGTTGTTGATCTGGGAGCCTTAATTAGTCAGGAGGTCTACTTCGCACTTTAGAAAAAAACACGATTTTACAAACCTCTCTTTTTTTTAACCGAGCGGGCTCGGTCGCCAGGTACTTTATTTATAAATTGTTGTTAGTGTCCAGCAGCTAGCTTTTCATGAAGCTCACATTTGATTGGTTCTTTCGGCATCAAAGGAAATGACTAACAAATAAATGAGGGAACTAGAAAAATGGTTCCTTACAAAATGAGTGATGTTGGAGATGGTACAAGTTATTGATGAAACTCTGAACTGTTTTCTGGTAAGAATGAACTATAGTAACCCTGGCAGGTGCTGCTATACAGGTTTTTGGGAAACATTCCAATGAAAGCCTACCTGTGGTTTGAATTTAGCTTGCATTTTACTCAAAACTTTTATTTCATCACTTATATCCTTTTGCTTTGTTTCGTATGCCATATGTACTGAAATGGCAATGAGGGATATTTAGTGCTGATCTGGGCTTCAATCTAACTTGATTTAGTTGCTCTAGAAACTTCAGTGTTTTTTATTCACAGAAAAAAGTGAAGGTTCGTAAATGGTTGCAGCGATTCCATTTCTGTTACTGTATTGGATAGGTTTGTCTCCACTTTTCCAGTGATCACCAAACTTCACAATATTACACAAGAATATTAGAAGTTAACCTACTGCCATTTGATGTGCTTTAAGGTCGCATTCAGTGGGAATGTCTGCGATCGAATGGTTACAACTCATGCAACAAATGCCTCAAAAATCTGGTTTAATTCTCAGAACATAAAAGGTGTTCATTAGTGAGCATGTACCCCAGATTTTAACAGAGAAGAGAATTTTGGGTGTATCATGTGTTGCTAAGTTTACTGCCATGATAGAGAACTTCACTGTTTAAGAATCCAAGATTTATAGTTTGTTGAAATTTTATTTCATTTTGTCCTAACATTTGAGCAGCTTTCATGTTGTGTGCTGAGCTTTTTGCACTGAGTAAGAGGCTCCATTGTAGCCTTGAAATAGCTATCTTCTGTACTTTCTACCTAATTTGTGCTTTATTTATGTTGATTTTTAACCTTATTTATAGTTTAGCACATAGCTTATTTGATCATTTTTCATTTAATAAAAATCAATTTTTTTTGTTTTTAAATTTTAAAAGAAAAATTGGCAGTTATTTTTTAAATTTTTTTAAAAGACTCAACCAAATATGATAATAAATCTTTTTGCAGGAGCACACAGCACTTAATTAAATTCTTATTTTTCTGCCCTCTGTCACATCGTGTTTTCGGATATGTCTGGCTTTTTTGTTGCCTCCCTACAAGACCGATATAACGAGGGGTTACTTTATTTTGAATTTTACATGAATGTGTTATTTTTAAATGTTTGTGCTGCGTTTATTTTTGAATTTAAATGTATGTATCCTTTTGAATTTTGTCCTGCAATAGTTTGCAAGAAGAATGCCTTTAACTCCTGTTTTAAATCAAGTTCGAAGACCAGGACCACCAAATGTAACCACAAGTGAAATGGTGCCTGTGTTTCGAAGTGTGAGTCATCTTTTTATTTTCTGTGAATATAAAAAAGCATTTTCTAACTTTGAATTAATTGAAAGAACTTATTATTATGTTTCTCTTGATTGAAAGTAATCATAATTCTTTTATTAGTTATTTAAAAAGCAGATCAGGGTACTTAATACAATTTTTGGAAAAAAAAACTACCATTTTTAGATTTTGAGGAAAAGTCATTGTTGTATAATTTATTGATTATATAATGTAAATATCATACTTTTGACTTTCTTTCTTCATCTTGGCATTGAATAATACTGTCAGCTGCCTACTTTTATATACTTTAAAAGTAATAATTGATTAAAAAATAATGTATGTATCTAAGGAGTGGAAAATCTACACTTTCTAATTATCTCATCCATCTTGATACAAGAAGATCATACATTTGATTTTTACTCAAATTGTTGAAATTCAGTGAATTTTAATCTTTAGATTTTCTCAGAATTTTGCTTTCATGGATAACTGGACGTTTTACGAAAAAAAATTCAGGAATTCAAAAAAAAAAAAAAAAAAACCCTCCTATTTGAAAAAAAACTTTTTTTTTCTTGGCATGCTTTATATTTTCCAGTGTTTAGGAAATAATAAGTAATATAGAACACTAATAACTGATGTTTATAGATTGCTACACAATTTCAGAAATAATGTAAAGTAATATAAACCTATTTTTCATATGGAAGTAAAGATCATAAATATTCCATTTCCTTTTATTTTCATTAAAGTCAAACTTAAAAATATAGATGGACTATTTGTCCTATAGGAAGCTTACAATGCATTTAAATAATTAGCATTAAAAAAAAAAAAGAAACCAGGAGGAAGCTGTTTCTAATAAGTTATGTTATGGTAAAATAACTAATGTTCTTCTAAAATATGTTTTCCCCCTTAGAGTTGAAAAATTAATGAAATAAAATCAATTTCTTCCAAATCAGCGGATTTCCAAATATTTTTAAATCTTCAGATGTGTGGAGTTCCACAGAAAGCTTTTTTTTGTGTGTTTTTGTGCAGTCACGTGTATGAAAAATGAAATTTTGTGACTACTATGCCAAAAATATAATTTTAATATTGATATCTAAAAATGTTCAAAAAAGTAAAATAAACAGTAATATACTTTTTGTCAGAATGTACGTTATACACGCTGAAAATATTGTGGTGTGTGTGTGTGTTTGGGAAAGGGGGAGGGGTGTCATTATCATTTACATGCATTGGTTGAACCATGAAAATGTGCCTCTCTGATAAAATATTTCTTGCTCTTAAGTGATTTTCAGTAAAATAATGTTGGGGAGCAATTCTTAAAAAATAAAAAATAAAAATTCTAATTCTAATTTCGATGCATTTACGTTAAAACTGGTTATATCAAGAACTAACCTGTATCAGTGAAGCTGAAAAACTTGTGGCAATTGGGGAAAATGTAAAATCTAGTGATGTCCCTGTTTATTTTACTTTTTTGACCATTTTTGGATATCAATATTAAAATTATTAATTTTCCATGTGAATGCATTTTTTTTGCTGTGTCAAATATGGATTGATTGCAACACTTGTTCTGACATGCACATGAATAAAGAGGACAAGTTTCACAAAATAATAGATAAATGCAGTAAAAGCTTTCAAACTGGAATAAATTAAATTGTAGCTCTGTGGAAAGAAAAAGAAAAAAAAAAAAAAAAAAGATGAAAAATTTATTTACAAAACATCTTCAGACTTTTGATGGAACATAGTATCTCAAAAAATGATGTTATTGTTTCTCAAATAAAAAAAAAGGATTGAAGTTAAAGTCAAAAACTAGGAAGGTTTTTTTTTTTTTTTGCATACAAATGTTGCACATTAGCATATTTAGTTTGCTGAATTTTGTAATTTAATGAGTTGGGCTGCAAAAAAAAAAAAAAAAAAAAAAAAAAAAAAAAAAAAAAAAAAAAAAAAAATTGCAATGTAAAGAAGCCAGAAGAGTATGTTTTCTTTTTCTTTTTAACTGAATGGCAAAAATTTTTTTTTTCAAAATTTCAGTATTCATTATCAACTTATGCAACTGAGTATGATTTCACAGAACATTTTGTTTTGTCGAATATTAAGATTGCCTCAGTATTTACCAGTTGTATCAATTTAATGCTTTCTTAAAAAATGTCATATTTAAGAAGTAAAATATATGAACAAGTGAACAGCGAAAGAAATACAGCAAGCTACTGTTTCAAGTTTTAATGTATGTTCATCAAAAAGTTTTTTTAATAAAGTTGCTTAATAAAGTAGAAATTGAGACAAAAGAAAAGTACAATTAAGTCCTTCAGACTTTTCCCCAAATTTGCCTTGCAGTCAAATGCTTTTCAAATAATTTTGTTTGTTTTTCTTATTTTGAAGTAGTTATGTAATGCGAGAATTAAATAGCACAGAATTTTTATGTGGAAAGAAATCTATGCTGTGATTTCAAAGCAAGTTTTAATAAACAAGTTAACTAATCAAAAACAGTAAGCAACCAATTAAATAACATTCAAGATTACGTTGAACTACTTTGAAACTTAACAAGAAGTTAACTTTATAGTTAGGGTAAACCTAACCTAGCAGCATTGTGAAAACTACGCAGATTCTAAAAACAGCAATATAGCGTTGCCAGGTTAGGTTTCCCCAGCAGTAATTTGTAATAATTGAATCTTCAGTTGTGAGTTATTTTGTGCTGAATCTTTAGTTCTTGTAATTGTGTGGTAATCCTTGAGCTGAAAAGTTTAAAGTATTAAAATTTTCAACAGGGTGAAATTTCTTCTGTAAAGAAAGGAAATAATACTCAGTCCAAAAGTGGTGCTGCTATTCTTAGTGATAGACTTTTTAGTCTTAAATGCATTTTTTGTTCAAAACACAAAAAGAGGTCTAGTAAAGTAGCAAGGTCAAGGGGATGCTATGAATCGCTGATAAAATGTATGACAAAAGAAGCAGAACAAAAAATAAAATCACAAGCTGTGAAAAAAGAAGATATCCGTTTGATGGACCAAATTTCTAATGCAGATCTTGTTGCTCAAGAGGCAAGATACCATAGCAGCTGTTACCATCATTATTTATATGAACCAAAATGTACTCCACGTGGAAGGAAAGCTTTATATAAAGCTTCCTGGACAGTGTTTGAAGAATGTGTTAAAAATAAGTTAGTGGTGGAAAGAAAATCTGCTACTGTACAAGAACTTTTGAAGGAATTTAGAACTATTGTTCAAAATGTGGAAGGTATTTCTGCAGAAAACTATGCATCCTATGCGTTCAAAGCTCGTCTAATAAAGAGTTTTCCTGCCATTCAATTTCTGAAACATGCTTCGCCAAATGTTTCTGAAATGGTATCATTATTATCAAATGAGACACCTGGTGTTTCTGTCGAAAGTGTTACCTCTTAACTTCATTGGAATATTTTACAGATACAGATAACACAGAGGCAAACTCCAAGGCCTAGAAACATTGGTACTATGTGTTACGCTATTTGGTTACAAAGACAGTAGTCACCAAGAGTAAATTCACCTTGAACTTTAAGATTTAACGGGGTCATCATCCCTAGCTATTGCGCATTGTGGTGCATTACTTTATCACGATTATGGAATGAAAAATTTATTCATATGTATGTCTGTTTATCCCATAACTCCTTTTTTTTTACGTTGAAAAATGGGAGTTGTATGTCTTTGAAATAAGTGTATGTAACTTTTATTGCTATTTTGTGGCTCTAACATGCATGTAATTTTCTATTGGCTTAGTAATTTTTTTCTCGATCGCTCAAATATTATATTACTAAAATTTTAATATATTCAATGCCTGGCATTCTATGATTGCAAACCTAATTAATACACTTTTATTAGTTTCACATGTGGGTTTGCGTACTTGTTTGTTTGTATGTATGTAACTCTGAATGAAAGATGAAATTCATGTTCTTTGTGAATATAAAAGTAATATATTAAATGCAATTATTAGCACTGAAGGCTAAACTATATTACATGTTGATGTATCGTAAGTGCATGTAAACTTAGCCGATATTCAATAGTTTTGAAAATCAGAGGGAAATCAGTGTATCATGAAATATAGTATAACCTTTTGATTAACTCTAAAAGCATATTTTTTAGATTTTTTAAACTATAATTTAAATTTTTTAAGATAAGGATGAAATAATGAAAATGACCAATTTATTTTCTTTGAAATTAAACTATTTCTCTTAGTTTAATAGCAGTTCAATGTCATATAATATGTCTTTGAACTGCTATTAATTATGTGTTTGAACTGCTATTAATTATGTGTTTAATCTGTTTGAGAATATGCAAAAGTTTAAACATTTTCTGCGGATAAGTTCCTTTTGCTAATACTTTCAGATGCACCTGATATTCTCTACCGATTAAAGAGGAAAAGCTTTTTATCTTTAACTTGCTCATCCAAGGTTGGCTGTAAAAATGTTAAAACTAACATTTAATGAATCAGTAATAAATTTTCATCTAATATTCGTTCAATAATTTTCTAATGACATTAAATATATAACTTTCTGACAAATGAAGAAAGTTTCACTTTAATTTTTTTCAATTCATTTTAACAAAGATATAACTGTATATAACTTAAATATTTATGCAACTATTTTTAAATACTCTGTTTTCTTAGAACAGAACATGATTCAAAACATTCTTTTTCCCACAAGCAGCTAATGAACCACATGCAACAATGACATTGCAATATGTACACATTGTTATGCTGCTTAAATTAGATGTTATGGTGCATATTATAATTAATATTGGACCAAGCAGAAATGCTACTATTGTGTATTATCTTAATTAAGCTGTCACCCTTTTTAAAAATAGAACCATTCAACAGTGTTAGGCTCGACTTTTGAGGTCGAACAGTAGACTCTTAATTTCAGTTGATTTTACTTCATGTAACCTTTGTTTCAAGTTGGTGAAAATTTGAATAAGTTTTGTACCTTGGTGCTTTCTTAGTTCTAAAATTGTGAAATGGTCATGAAATGTACAATTTACATATTTAAAATTCAACATTAATTTTTTGTGACATCTGCTGAAAGTACTAATGTAATTTCCACTTAGTGTATTTACTTTTTTTATGTATTAATTTTACTGTGGAAGTAGCATTTTATGTTATTATATTTGTGATTGAATCCAAATAAAACTAATATATCTTCTTAGATGTGATCTTTTCATTACTTTGAGAGTATATTATTGTTTTCCTATGCAGCCCGGAAGCAGAATGGTTACAAATCCTCAATCAATGGTTGTTTTCTCCAATACGATGGGCCCTCCTCCAAGACAGTTGACAGCTGAAGAAATAGCAAATAGAAAAACTACAGTTACCACACAGTCTTGTAAGTTGTACATTGTTAGTACCGATTAATCCACCACTTTGCTGGTTATTTATAATTGGCAAAATCGGGCCGATTAATCGGCAGAAATTGTTGCTCATTAACTGAATGCAAAGAGAAAAAAAAAACCTATTTCATATGAATTCAAGCTAGTTGTGCTTCTTTGTTCTGATTTTAGGGATTCAACTTTTGATAGGAAATAGATAATTAAACTAACTTTTTGCTTTGTATTCTCAATGCTAATTATC
Organism: Uloborus plumipes; assembly: GCA_038373865.1. Taxonomy (NCBI): domain Eukaryota; kingdom Metazoa; phylum Arthropoda; class Arachnida; order Araneae; family Uloboridae; genus Uloborus; species Uloborus plumipes. The sequence continues at coordinate 51,249 of JAXGGA010003490.1, read as the reverse complement.
TTGGAAATGATTTACAATTTTTTGGTATTATTTTAACAGTATTGCTATCAAATGCTGGTTATTTTTTTCCTAATCTTTCCACAATTTTGCCCACTACTTTAATGCTGTATTAACGTTTTATATAAACTGGGGTTGTTGTCTTGTGATAAAAGCTAGGGATATGGGAGGAAAAAGGACCACAAGCATGGAGCACAGCTGGGTCAAATCTTAACCCTTTTCCCTGACAGAACTCAGAAGTGCTGCGTACATTAATTTAGTACTATGAATCCAATATGGCTGAAAGCCTGCTGGTACTTGAACGTACCACCTCTTGTACTTTGCTGAGAGACCAACAGCTGGTGTCAGCAATCGGAAAGTTTTCTTAGCGACTAGTACCGGCTCTAGGGCCGTAGCCGTAATGATTGTCAAAATTTTTATACTCTGTACATACTGTTGACCCCGCTTAAACGAATACTGTCGGTTCCAAGAAATATTATACGATTAAACGGGGTATTGGATTAAGTGGGGATTTTCAACATTACGTCTATGGCATCGGTTCCGAGATATTTTATTCGTTTAAGCAGGGTATTCGTTTATCCGTTACCCGTTACCCGATTAAGCAGGGACGACTGTATCTGCACCTCAGAACCAGAACAATGTAAATCCAAAAATGGCAATTTTCACTTTATTACTGCATTGTATGTAGGATGTTATTTTGCATCGACCCATGCAAACATTACTCTGTGAAAGAAATTCTTTCACAATTTTTATCAGTGTTAAAAAAATTTCGAGTCCTGTCCTTTGCATGCATCCGGCAATCGTTTTCACCCTCTACTGAAAATTTGCAAAAATGGACTTACATTAGTCTGGTTCTAAGGTACAGATATGTTATTTGATGTATTTTCAACAAAAGAAAAAAAAATCATTTACAAATTAATTTAAGGCAAAAATTCTTTATTGGTATGAAGGGTGTCTTTACAGCTAGGGGCGAATCAGAATTTTTTACACAAGGGTTGAGGTTTCAGCCAGGGATAGGTCAAGACAGATAATTTGCAATAACAAAATCAAATCACATAACTGAAACTGGGTTCTCTAATTGCATTGTTGACCGATTTGAGTATTTGAGTATATCTTCAATGGGGGGTACAAAGAAATGTTTGAAATTCTTTTTATGCAACTTAAATGGCAGGGGACAGATTCTAAAGCCTGTTCATTACACTTGTCTTTTAATGAAACATACTGGATAAGTTTTTGACGGTAAGTAACTATTATGCAGTGCTAATGGCAGTGCAACTGAAAAAAAAAAAAAAAAAAAAAAAACTTGTAATAACGGGGGTCAGCTGGGCCTTTGACCACCCCCTGACTCCACTCCTGCTTGCAGTAGTTGGAGTCAATCAGGAACAGAGATGCAATTGAAGAGAAGACTTGGATCCAGCTGTGTTCCTGGGCAGATCCTGCATTCCGAAAAGGTCCTGGATCTATCAGGCATGATCTTCATTCCCTTCATGTACCCCCATCTACTTCTGCTAGCGGTTGTAGTAATCTCCCTGTTGAGGTTTAGTTGAGACGCACCATTTTTTCCAGAGATCTTCCACAAAGCATTTACTCTGCGACATCATTTGCATTAGAATGTAGTGGTTAAGAGAGTTGGATCCATACTCCTGACTTCCTTGTGAAAAGAGTAAAAAAAAAAAAAAAAAATATTGCAGCCATAGCTGAAAAAAGAAAAAAATTACATCAACAGTGTTTTCTGGAAGCCTCTATGAGAGGGGAATTTAAATTTAAGAAGCATTCACAGTTTTAGGGTTACAGGTTTTAGGGTTACACAGTTACAGGGACTGGGCTTTGCTGGTAAATTTTATGTTTCCAAATTTTCTGGAAAACACACACCTATAGTTTTAATATTTCTTTAACACACTTGTAGTACCAATGTGCTTATTCTCAAGAACTGTTTAACATATTTTGTTTCTCCCATATGGAAGTTAAAATAATACTGCATGAATTTGAATTAAGGCCTATTTTTTTTTTTGGAATATTTATGTATATACAAACAGCCAAAATAATGTTGTTATTTTCTGAACAGATGTTCCTGCTTCATCTTCAGGTGTGGCAAAAGTTCTTACAGGTGTAAATAGCAATCAAAATGTATTAGTCCCATTCAGCAACTTACTTTTACAACGCCCAGTTATTCCACAACTGCCGCCCAATATGATTGGAGCAAGAACGTTGACCTACATCGTACCACCAAACTCGGGACCATTGTCTTCAATTGGAGGACGAGCGATTCCTCCTTTTATATCAAGCTCTGGTCAACGTGTACAACTTGTTGTTCGTGTTACGAATCCAAGTACTAACATTTATAGTATTGTCAATTTCTTACACATAAGCAGAGTCTGGATAAGTTTTTGACGGTAAGTAACTATTATGCAGTGCTAATGGCAGTGCAACTGAAAAAAAAAAAAAAAAAAAAAAAAACTTGTAATAACGGGGGTCAGCTGGGCCTTTGACCACCCCCTGACTCCACTCCTGCTTGCAGTAGTTGGAGTCAATCAGGAACAGAGATGCAATTGAAGAGAAGACTTGGATCCAGCTGTGTTCCTGGGCAGATCCTGCATTCCGAAAAGGTCCTGGATCTATCAGGCATGATCTTCATTCCCTTCATGTACCCCCATCTACTTCTGCTAGCGGTTGTAGTAATCTCCCTGTTGAGGTTTAGTTGAGACGCACCATTTTTTCCAGAGATCTTCCACAAAGCATTTACTCTGCGACATCATTTGCATTAGAATGTAGTGGTTAAGAGAGTTGGATCCATACTCCTGACTTCCTTGTGAAAAGAGTAAAAAAAAAAAAAAAAATATTGCAGCCATAGCTGAAAAAAGAAAAAAATTACATCAACAGTGTTTTCTGGAAGCCTCTATGAGAGGGGAATTTAAATTTAAGAAGCATTCACAGTTTTAGGGTTACAGGTTTTAGGGTTACACAGTTACAGGGACTGGGCTTTGCTGGTAAATTTTATGTTTCCAAATTTTCTGGAAAACACACACCTATAGTTTTAATATTTCTTTAACACACTTGTAGTACCAATGTGCTTATTCTCAAGAACTGTTTAACATATTTTGTTTCTCCCATATGGAAGTTAAAATAATACTGCATGAATTTGAATTAAGGCCTATTTTTTTTTTTGGAATATTTATGTATATACAAACAGCCAAAATAATGTTGTTATTTTCTGAACAGATGTTCCTGCTTCATCTTCAGGTGTGGCAAAAGTTCTTACAGGTGTAAATAGCAATCAAAATGTATTAGTCCCATTCAGCAACTTACTTTTACAACGCCCAGTTATTCCACAACTGCCGCCCAATATGATTGGAGCAAGAACGTTGACCTACATCGTACCACCAAACTCGGGACCATTGTCTTCAATTGGAGGACGAGCGATTCCTCCTTTTATATCAAGCTCTGGTCAACGTGTACAACTTGTTGTTCGTGTTACGAATCCAAGTACTAACATTTATAGTATTGTCAATTTCTTACACATAAGCAGAGTCTATTCTCTGTTATTTATAAACATATTTGCACTACCATAATAAGCGGTTATCAGGAATAAAATTAAAAAGCAAAAAAGAAAGAGAAATTATATTGTGAAAAATGTGCACAAATTTAATAGTAAAGAAAAAGTCGGAGAATGTGGGGCAAAGTGAAGTAGTTAAAATAAATTATCTCTTGTAAAAATTACTACGTAAAGAAAGAACATTGTATTTTGTAACAAAACTTGCATTGAAATTTATTTATATTTTCGGCTGAAAATTTTACCCACAAAAAATATGGAAAATTTCTACTATTTCTTGTATGCAGCAGAGTGAAAAATAAAATATTTTTTATCAAATTAATGAATAATTATATAAATAAATAAAGTAAAATAAACAAATTATGTAAGAAAAAAATAAATGAGTAAATACAAAAGTGAATGAATAATAAAAATAAGTGAATTAAGGAAATAAGGAGTGTAAAAGAATGAATGAGTACCTAAGTGGTTTAATAATGCATGAATAAGAGTAAAGGAAATGAACCATTTCACTTAGACTTGTGTGCATTTGAAAAATTGTATTAAATGTTTAAAATTAAAATATCAGTAATATTAACTAAATAAATACTGCACTGGACATCAGTAGATCTTAATTAATAATTAAAATGTTAATTACACAAACTTTATCATTTTTTATATTTACAAATTTTTTTTCATAAACCTAAAAATATTGCAATGTGTGTCAAAATTTAAAAATATTTTAGAGATAATGAGAGTTAAATTTGTGCATAATTGACAAAAATGTCATTATGCAATTTTTTTAAATTTGTTTTAATTTTTATTCATAAATCAACTGATTCATTAATACTTCGTTAAATTTGTTAAAAATCATACCAAATATACCAAAAATGTTTAAAGTATTGAGATTTTTTTAAAAAATAATCATAAGCCAATTTTTTCTGATCAGCTTCAAGTCAGCTTATCTAATAAAACACCCATATTTAAAAAAAAAAAGAAAGTAAAAACAATCAAGTATATAAAATATTAGAAATGATTCACTTAGTAAAATTTTGTCCCCAGTCTATTATTCCAATGTTTATAATTTTTTCAGGGGATAGTAATGGCATGGATATAATAAAATTTTAACATATTTTACGCAGCAAGACATGAACAATTGCTATCGTTGTTGAAATTTTACATGTCTTGTACAAAGGCTCATTTAATACAAGCATTAAAAGAACAAAATAGCTGAATGAAATTAAAAGAAACTCATCAAAGTAAGGATGGCAGTAGCAGACTAAAATTTTCCCCCACTTACTTTGATGTTAAATATCAACTTATCAGGACACATAGAAATTTTTACACACTAAATTCTTATTTTATGAACAAAGTCATGATTGCTGCTACTAAAACTGAAAGTTAACTGTCAGTTTCACCTAGTGGTCATAAAAGCCTGTGCTGGAGATAATTCTTAACTTTGCTAGAAACATACCGAAGTATGCAATAGAGCAGAAAAGAAGCCTGATTTATTTAATGTTATTAATTATGGATAATGTTACTCATTTTATCCTATGCTACTTTAAAGCAATTTATTTTAATAGTCTATATTTTATTTATAACTTCAGTTAGCATTATATTTTGGATCTTCCAGTATTTTAATAAATGTAGAAATAAGCTACAAACTGACAAAACTCAGCTTTTAATCAATAAAACAAGTGTTTTTTTTTATAATTACTACTTGTAATATTTTTTATCTACGAAATTTCGATTTACCTTGAAGATTAGAATAGTTTTTTGAAAGCTATTTGTGCTTGAGGCTTCAATTAATTTGCATCTTGTAAATATTTCAACCAAATATTCAAAATTAGAGCAATTGAAGTTCTGTCAAATTCTATTTTAGAAATACATGCTTTTGCTGTTTAGACATCACGTTAAAGACAGAAATTCTGATTATGGACAGTGGATGGTAATGACATTTTAGTACTTTGTTTTGGCCTCCACATAAATAATTAGGCATTATTTAGCACTGTAAATCTCTGTAATTTTTTGTCGTAGTTTTGCTACCTATGTTTTGTATAAATCTGTTTTTGTTTCATATTCTATCTTTTTTTACACTGAAAAAATTGTAAAAGTTTCTAAAGTATCTTAAGTTTTTATTGCACTAGTGTCATATTCTAATTTTCTTCCATTAATTGTTTTCCTTATCCTCAATACTAATAAATATTTGAAATAGGTTTCAATAATAATAAATATTTGAAATTTTGTAATTTTTTTCTTTGCAGATTCTCTTCCAACTGCAAGTACTGCAGTTAATACTCTTGCTAAAATAGCCGCAACACAACCTCAAGCATCGACAAGCAGTTCAAACTCTCAATCACCGCCTGGATTAGTCCTCATAAGTCGCACCTCTAAAGTAAGAAGCATTGACGTAAATGTATAAATAGATTAAATTATGAACAATCCAAAAAGAAATAAATTGTAGTGTAAAAAAACTAAAAAATATGCTTTTAGAGTTAAACAAACTTCGAGGAAAAAAAATAAATCTTAACGTAAGAATAAAATTAGTAACGTGAAAATTAATGTCACTGCTCTAAAAGCGTAGGGTGCTTTGTGGGACATTTTAAAACTAATTCTGAATTTTGGAATGAAACTAGTGAAAAATATTGATATCGAGCAGCCCACGCTTTTAGAACAGTGACATTAATTTTCTCGTCACTAATTTTATTCTGATATAAAGATTTTTTTTCCTTTTTGTTTGATTAACTCTAAAAACATTTTTTAGTTTTTTTAAACTATACTTTATTTTAAACTTTTAATTCAATTTTCTATTCAAAAAATGTATTTAATATGTACAGATGTGTTAACAATTGAATATTGATTTAGAGTTACATTCAAACAACCAAAACACTTATAATACATCAACATGTAATATAACTTAGCCTTTAGTATTAATAATAATATTAAATGTATCATTTTATATTTGTAAAGAACGTGAATTTTATTTTTTATTCAGAGTTACATACAAACAAACAAGCTAGCAAACCCACTTGTGAAATGAACAAAAGCATATTAAAAACACTTTATTTTAGTGTTTTTATGTTTATCTTAAATAATACATCATTCAAGGCTGTCACCAAATCCCTTTTTTCTCCTCAAGTTACTTTTTTTCTCATTATTATTCAGCTAAAGCTCCTGTCTTTAGCTGACGGTTAGTAATAGCACTGGGATGTGTCACTATGTCATCAAAATAAGTTAAATGAGTAAGGCTTTGAAATCATCATTATAAGGCTGGTATGGAGTTTCTTTGTTGCTGATGAAAATAGTTTACAATTCAAAAGTGCTTAAATGCTTTTGCCTTTACCTTTTAAAAACTTGAGCCAATTTTTATCAAGCTAATTATATATTTTTACATTGGTTTTGAGGAAGCTTCAGAAATATTATTGAACCAGTGTTGCCCAGTAAAGGTGTTCACCTTGCATATTTTGTAGATTTGCCTTGCAAATTTTTTTAGACTGTTTAAAGGGATTATTAAAAGATTATTTATAATTATGAAACTCGAGTGAAATTTTGAGTTTTTTCCTCTCTACACATCTGAAGTTTTGATGAGCAATGTTGTAAATGTAATTGCTAAAAACAATGCTATATTACTTGTTATTTTCCTTAACAATGTTATTTTACTTCATTAATGCTGCTATTGTGTTTAGGTCTTACTCATTAATTTTAATTAATATTATTATACTGTAGACGAAGTTTTTAATTTTGTAAATCTTGTTTTTCAGCATCCGGCACCATTTCCTGCTGCCCCAACCTATCAACCTAACAATAAATTAAAGGCTCTTCCACCTAAACCTTCCCTGAAAGGTTCAAAAGCACCAAATGGTAAGAACTGTGTGTGAAGTGAAAAGTAATTCTTTCTCAGGGAACTTATATGATTACTTAAAACCTATTGGATGTGCACATAGTCGGAACGGGGTTCTCTGGGTACTATGTGGGTGCAGAAACTTGTATTTTCCGATATGTTGTAGCTAATTTGTGCCTTTAAATTTATTTTCCTATGTACCTAAACAATGAAATTGGTCTTTGCTTTACTGAGTCTAACATTTCAAACATACTTCCTAAACGAACAAGAGCTTTGAAACTTTTAAGAATTATTTGTTTTAAAAATTGATGTATAAAAACCAAAACATAGTAATTGCAGAAGAAATATATTTTTTCATTTTTAATTTGAACAGATATAAAACGACCTACTGCTAAGACAAATTACGTTTACGATCTTTGTACTATTACTGTTGGTTGTTGTTTGGGTAGGCAACTGCGGTGAAGAGAAATTAACTTTAAAAGTCCCTTTGAGTTTGTTCAAATGAGGTCCAACTGCACTACTAATTTATGGCGTTATTTACAGTTTCGTAAATGTTGCTTTGAGATAGATTGTTTCTGGGTAATTGAATTGTTGAGTATTGTCTGAGCATGGCACATGCCACGCTTAGACAATAACAGACAGACGATAAACAGATGCTTAGTAACAATAGCTGAGACAATAACGCTTGGACAAAGGCACGTGCACCGATTGTTCTGGAAGTTTCTCGGTGACATCACATGTCCTTTGTAGTTCGGCGTTACAGCTTTTAATCCATCATTCTCTTTCGGACTTGGTGATTAAACTTGGTGATTGACCTTGAATCGTGTTCTCCAAAAATAATCAATTGGTGCACTTCTAATGCCCTATAAGCAGTGGCGGCTCGTGACTCTCAAACTTGGGGGTGCTGCAATTTTTTTAATGTAACAGAAATGTATGCGTATGTCAATACGTTAAAAAAAATGTTTTTAACGCACCAATATTGAAATAATAATCATTGAACATAATAATTATATATTTACTCAATTCAAACAAATGAGCAAAAAATAAACAAACATTTTAAAATTATTTAAAAACAAAGCACATTTTTCTATCTTTTTTTTTTTCTTTTGCAAATCCTTTTTTAATTTTTTCATTAAAGTTTTTGATACTTTTGATCAAATTTGTTTCGAGTCTGTTAAATTTTCTCTGGTACGAGAACTTTCTACTCGTCGAAGCGTGAGCAATGTTAAAATCCGAAACAGGGCCACTTTTTTTTTAATAGCATTTTTTTCGGACAAAGATAACAAAGAAAGAACAGAGATACCCGGCAAATGCCCAACACCCATCGTTTCATACACTACTTTATGTGAAAAAAAAAATGGTTTGAAGCAGTAAATAATAAAGCAGTGAAAAGGAAATATTCAGCATGCGTATATGCGAGTAATCGGTCATTAAAGCATCTCAGGGAGCTGCACCGGTTGCAGCCCACGGCGCGGTTGAAAAATCCTACCCCCGATTGACCACACGTCACGCTGAGCATGCGTAGAAAGCTTTTCAGCGAGCTCAAAGGAGCTACTCGCTGTGCAGCGCCTTACGGAAAGTAGGAGAATTTCTTTTCGCACTTTAGTTGAGGCCGTAAGATTGACTTCACTGATAATTTAATGGCGTGCGTTTGTGTGTGTGTGTAACAAAATCTCCTTCGATGGAGAATTCGTATGATTTATATTCACTCAGGATCAGAATGAAATAAAATTGTGAATGAAATAATAACTTAAAAACGTATTTTTTGGAAAAACTACGGGGGGTGCTGCAGCGCCGCAGTGCCTATGGACGAGCCGCCACTGCATATAAGTAACAGAAAACATACCCTTTATACTTATCCCATGTTAAAAGTTAATGAGAATACTAACTTATCTGTGCTAACAGGCATCTATGCCTAACAGTTTAGTTCAGATATTGTTATACTTCCAGTTTTGTAGTATAATTGAATACTATACATAATGAATTAACTGGTTTTGTATGACGGTTTTCTAAACATTTGTTATTTATTTTTCAGGCATCATTTTGTCTTGGAACATGTCTGTGTTTAGTTCTCATGCAGACATTGCTACATATCAATTATTCGCTTACCAAGAATCAAACGGCCCCGTTAGCTCCAACCTGTGGAAGAAAGTTGGCGATGTGAAAGCCCTCCCGTTACCAATGGCTTGCACTTTGACGCAGTTTCAAGAAGGACACCGCTACTATTTCACCGTTCGAGCTGTCGATACGTACTCCCGATTCGGACCATTCAGTGATGCTGTTACCATCTTGTTTGCAGATGGTGACCCTCCTGCAACTCATTGATGATACCTCATAGCATTTATCTGTCAATTATTTCAATTCAAAGTGATAAAAGTGGATATCCTTATAGTCTAAGAGCTAGCAACATTTTCGAGTGATAATTTTAAGACGTCTGGCGATTTAATATATTTTTCCCTATGCTCTTCCAAGTAGTATGCTGGGTGTCGGGCGGCTGAGAGTGATTGCGGTTTATATTGCACATATTTTGTTGGTATAAAGAGTGATTTTTTAACCATTTTTGTGGCAATTTGAAACTTAAAACTGTCATGAGTATGTCATGTAACATATCAACGGAAAGCTCCATTTCTCGCCTTTACAATGGTTTTTGAAGTTGTATTTTAATGCAAATAGAAAAGAAGTTAGTCATTTGCATGTAAAAACTTATGTTTTTTTCGCACTTTTTTCGTTTTTTAACAGTTCTGTATTTTGTGCAATTTTTTAAGTAGAAATCTAAAAATTGGTTGGATTGCCTATCTTGTCATATGCGTCCTTCATACCAAATTTTGTTAAAATCAGAAATGGTGTGGTCAAAAACTTTTTTTTCATGGTTGATTTGACATTGCCCAAAAATGACTTAAAAATCGCTATTTTTTCCAGTCAAAATGTGATGGGCAGTAAAAAACGCAACCACTCTTGCCAGACACTCCGCATGCTGCTCAAAAGAGCATAGGGAAGGATGTATTAAAGAGCCAGACATATTAAAATTGTTGTTTTTTCGACATTGCTAGCTTTTGGGCTATTAGTTCTGTAATGTTTTAGTTAAAAAAAAAGAAGAAAAAAAAAAGATAAAGCAATATTTTGTTGTGTTTTTTGTCAAGTAATATGCTTCTCATTATGTAAATATTGTTTTCATTGCACATAGTGATACAGTCCTACGAAAAAAGAGGGAGTAGGATAATTACAAATGTGAACATTGTTAACGAAATCAGAAGATGAAAGATCGGTGGCATTTAAATTAAATAAGAAAGTGAAGACATGCTATTGTAACAATTAAAATGTAAGCTGTCCCGTTCGATCACACTGATGCGTACAAAAACATCTCTTTATTTGTTTAATTTTCTCATTTTCATTTTCCTTCATCCAAATTTCCAGCAGATAGCTACTGTTTTGCAGCTGCTTTAGTAAATCAGCTATCAAAAGATAATCCTCTTCTAAAATATCATCTATTTTCTGTCATAAGAGTTTTTTTGAATGATGCGCGTTACACAATTTTTAATACACTTTTATTAGTTTCACATGGGTCGGTTTGCATGCTTGGTTCTTTTGTATGTATGTACTCTGAACAAAAGCCAAAATTCATGTTCTTTACAAATATATAAAAGTAATATATTAAAAATTAATACTAAAGGCTAAACTATATCACATGTTGATGTATTACAAGTGTTTCAGTTGTTTGTGTGTACGTAACTCTGAATAAAAGATAAAATTCATTTTCTTTGCAAATATAAAAGCAATAGAGTTTCATGAAATATAGTTTAACCTTTAGTAATAATGATTGTATTAAGTATATTACTTTTATAATTGTAAAGAACATGATTTTTTCTTTTCTTTTTAGTTTGATTCTCTCTAAAAGCTAATTTTTTAGTTTTTTAAACTATAATTTATATTATTAATAAATTATAATTTATATTAAAATTTTATTAATATTATTATAATTATATAAACAAATAAATTATATTATTATAATTAATTTATTAATATAATTTAGTGACGATACTAATAAAAATAATGTAATTTATATTATTAATATCATCGCCTAAAGCAACCGTATAATATCTTACTGTTAATCCTGGGATTAGCTGTCTGACTGTTGCTCTGAAGCGAATATATGATTCTTGCATTACTACATTATATTTCATTTGCTAAATATACTTTGCTCCATTCAATTAACATTGGGTTGCCTTTTAGTTCATGGGAAAAGAAACTAGTTTTTTCTTTGCTTTTTCTTTCAAACTGATGATTTATAGTTTCAATTAATCGATTTCAGAATTCAAAACTGATTTGTTATTTCATGTGTATATACGTAAGATATATATCATGTTGTATGATTTTTGTGCCACTGTGTATTGTCTTACACTCTAAAATAGCCGACCTAACAAATTGATATTTCTCTGAATTGAAATTATTGCTAATGTAAAATATCTTCATGCATAATATATTTTAATAAAGTGTTCAGGTCTTTGTCTATATTTATTATCAATCTCCATTTTGTTTATTCCACTAATACAAATACAAAGTAACTGTCGGCAATAGGAGCTAAGCCCAGCTAGGCAGGTCCTAGCTAAGGGTGTATCCAGCTAAAAATTGAAAGAGGGGGGGGGTACTCATTTGTAAATGCATAGTAAAAGAATTATCTCCGGCATTAAGGTGGTATGTATGATAGGGCGTGGTAGCCTGATCGGTTAGGCGTCGGACTCGTGACCGGAAGGACCCGAGTTCGATCCTAGCCGATCATAGATCCACTGCCTTGATTAATGGTGGCTGGGGGACGTTAAAAATGTGGTGGTCAAAAAGTCCTCCAAGTGAAACAATACCTCTGGGGGTTCTGGGCCAAGGGTTTGCTCGGCCCTTGGTCTGGTTCAAAAAGAACAGAGCTCTCTTCAGGACCCTATCCCGGTTAAACCACGAGTTGTGGTAGGTACGGGGGACACTGGAGCGTGTGAGGTATGTATGATACACTATACTCCATCTACCTTGTCAGCAATGAACTTTCATTCACGTATTGTTGTTTTTAAAACTCTGTCCGAACTTTGAGTTTACAAACAATGCTGTTAAATATCTTTTTTTTTGTTTCTAAATTATGTTATTTAATATCTTAAACTTTGGTTTATTTCAATTTAACTTCATGGCGGTAAAATGGCGGTTTCTTCGTGGAATGGCTCAATGAAGTTTAAATGTAAAATAATTAAGCTCTGAATTAAGGAAATTATTTTTCACTCAAGCATTGAGCAAATGAGCTGTTTCTGCTGAACTGGAAGCTATGCTGTCGGTCACTTCATCATAGGGCTCACGTGACTCACATTCCACGTGACTCACGTTACCATTTGACCTGATTTTATAAAAGTAAATGCTATATAGTTTTGTATAACATACTTAATGTTACAAAATAAATATCTTTTTTTTAAAATAAAAAAAAAAAATGTAAATTGGCTTATAATTTCTTTTTTGTAATATACATGAGTAAAAGAAACAGGAAAAAAATTAATTTATACGCTATAAAATTTAGAAATATTAAAAAAATTAAGTTTTCGTGACTCACGTTACATAAAATTGAATGGTTTAAAATTTACTTAACCCTCGTGGGTTCCTTGGGGTCATATGTGACCCCAATGCAATTTCGGTTTAATATATCTTGTTAATCAACCATTTGTTTTTAATGGCATTTTGTGGCTTTTATTCTTCTAGTTTTCTATTCAAAATAATGCTATTATTGTGTTTTATTTTTCCCGAATTGCATTTTTTGCACACAAGACCCTTGGGGTCACTTCCCAGAAGGCCAAAAAAAGAGGACGTTGCAACTTTTGTCCAAGAGAACTGGACAGAAAATGCATTGAAAAATGTCATAAGTGTTTGAAATTCACTTGCAAAAATCATGTTTTTTCAGCTCTGTAACAGATGTAAATAAATCTACAGTTATTGTAAGTTTTGCTCTAAAATTATAATTTTAATTCATAAACTAAATTTTACTTTAATTGTATCTTTTTATTTTTTGTTTTTTTAGCATTAAAAAGTGTGTGAACTTAAATAATGCATGTAACATTCAATAATTATAATGAATTAATTAAAGGAAGCATTGGGGTCGTTTATGACCCCAAGGGTCTTGAGTGTAACTGAAATGGGAGGGACCCACGAGGGTTAAAAAAAATATTTTAAGAATAAATTTCAAAATGTACAATAAATAATTGTTTTCTTATAGAATAAATCTGTCAGGAAAAAATGCAGTTAAACTGGAAACAGGCTAAACCAATAAAATATGCTTGTTTAAAATTGTCTAGTGGAGAGAGACTTTCACGAGATTGTGAGCTCATAGAACAAGTTCTGTTACCAGGGGTGATTGTGTTCCGGTATTTTACCCTATTTCCGGTATTTTCATGATCGATTCTGGTATTTTCATGTCGGAAAATACCGGAAATAAAATATTTATAACTATGCTTTTTTCTTCCCACCTGCGGATATTTTTTCTTTTTCGAATTATCGATGAGTATAATTATTAATAATATTCATCAAATAGAAATGTTAAGATAATTGAATGTTTCTGCTGAACCGGAAGCTACACTGTCTGTCACTTTATCATAGTCATAATTGAATGATCACTCAATCTGAATCTGCATGTAGTTTTCAAGAAGATTTTATCCAAAATGTTCGAAAGTAAACCATTTTTTTACAGGCCCGTCATTTAGGGGGGCAGGGGGGTCAATTGCCCCCTTGACTTTGGGAAATCAATGTTTTGCATATAAGTGGGCTTGGTTTTTGTCACTTTTTGGTAAATTTTACATTGTGTATGCACCCTTTGCCCCTCCCCCCCCTGGAAAATTTCGAAATGACGTCCCTGTTTTTTTATCATTTCCAAAACCAAAAAAATTCTTTCACACTATACTTGAGTGCATGAGAGGGTAAGGAGGTATTTATATGCGATATGTAAAGAAGGATACCTTGGTCCATAAAGATTTAGCTCATAAAAAAAGCTTAAAACCCTTAAATTATGAATCTTACACGTGCCTCTTTGTGACATGCCATATTTTCTGCATTGCCTTCATCATTAAATTTTTAGAGTGATCAACGTTTAGGAGACTCTGCAGAATCTTTTAATGGCTGGTTGTAACCAGAATAATTTGTTCATGAATTTCACCCTTGTCTGCTTTTATGCAACCTGATAAAGCACACACTGCATCTTATGTGTGTATGTGAGTGTTTTTTTTTTCTAGGGATTTCACTTCAGAAAAGCGGGCCGGATCCAGAAATTAAGCCATGTCTTTAAAGAGGGGATGATTTGCAACAAATCCTGTGTTGAGATCCAAATGACATTGTACACATATACCTCAAGCTGTTTGGATGGTGAATTAACAGCCTTTTGCCATCACGAGATAATTCATCAAAATTTCGCTTCACTAATGGAATTCTCATTTCCGGAAGAAAACAATATCAAAAACACCACCCGTTTCAGTTATTTTATTCTGCATTCAAGTGTCAAATTCACTAGCCTTTTTAAGAATGGAATTGAAATCCTCTCGTTTTCTCTGGAGTTCTAAAGTTAGTTTTTTCTTTGGTAACTGTCAGAAACATAAAGTTGACCTAGAAGACAGGCCCGTCATTTCAAGTTTTTCCAGGGGAGGCAAAGGGTAAAAATACAAAACAATTTCACCAGAAAACAACAAAAACCACACCCACTTATATGTAAATACATTGATTTCTCAAAGTCAGGGGGGGGGGCAATTGACCCCCCCTGCCCCCCCCTAAATGACGGGCCTGCCTAGATTATGCTCTGAACAATCAGGATTATTTTTCTCCCCTATTTTTATCATTAAGGATTCTTTCTTTTCCCCTTCTTGCTCTTTTTCTATTTTTTTCTACAACAAAAAATCATTTAAGTAGTTTACAGGGACGTCATTTCACGTTTTTCCAGGGGGGGGGCAAAGGGTCCAAACACAATGCAAATTCATCGGAAAACATAAAAAACCGCGCCCACTTATACATAAATACATTGATTTCTCAAAGTCAGGGGGGGGGGGGCAATTGACCCCCTGCCCCCCTAAATGACAGGCCTGAGTTTAGATAATAATTATTTAAAAAAATTGGAGTAATTGGAAAATTGCCGCCCCTCTTGCTGTTGTGCCCTTGGCAAGTACTATTCCTGCCTACTCCTGGACACGTCACTGACGTCGTGAATGTCTTGGCTGTCTTGAATCAGTTGAACCTTGCAATCCATGATATAGTTCATGCGTGTTAATTGCTCCTTCAATTGAATAGCCAAAAAATCTTGAAGTTGGGAGGATGGGAGGTGAAATTTTTTGACAACAATTGAAAACAATTGAGGATGTTACAACTTTGTTTATTCTTTTGTTTACTTTTTATGTGCCGTAAAGTCGGGTTACTTGGACCCTAAGGGGTTACTTGAGCCCATTACAGTAAAATGATAAAATCTAGGTTTGGTACTTATTAGTTGAAGACTTGCACGTAGTTCCTCGTTTCTCTTCTAGGTAGAAGCACTCTGCAGTCTCTAATGCTAGTACCAAACCCAGATTTTATCATTTTACTGTGGGCTCAAGTAACCTCCTTGTGGGTCCAAGTAATCCGACTTTACGGTGCCTAATTTCATCAGATGAGAGGGGCATATATTTTTTCAGAAATCAGGCTTTATATGCTAAAAATGTATGTTTGACATAATTTGCAGTCTCAGAAAATTAAGAGAATATTGATGAGGTATCTAGAAGGCCGTTGTCAGTATACGGGAAAGTAGGCTCATTTTGTTCTTTAACACAGAACTTCTTGTTTTTTAAATTCATTTCCTTAACTCTTCGTAAAACTACAAAAGTAAAGCAGCATTTAATTTTTTTTTAAATTGTCGAAAAATAACATTCACTTTGTGCCTGTATTTAAAAAAAAATCCATAAAAATATTTAATTTTCGAATTACTGCTGTCAAGTGTACAAATCAAATATTTTGTTTGAATGACATTGCCGTCTGCATCCAAAAACCTTAATTTTAAGGCTCCCTACCAAGATAAAAGAAGCAAAAAACATCTACAGATAGGGCACAACTTTAAGGAAGTAACTTAACTCGGCAGGCACAAGCGCGGATGCTGTTTTCTCCGTATTGATAGTACGCTTGTAAGGAAACCCCATTTACAGAGTGCTTTTTCTTCGCTTGAGAATGACCGCGCACTGGGACTCGCGATGAAATTCGATTCCATGTTGCCCCCCACACAGCTCTAATGTGCCCGGATAAATTTGCTACACTACAGTAAAGCATCATTTTATGTACAATACAAACGTAAACAAATCACTTTGATCTTTACATTTAGTCCTACACTGTAAAAAATAAATGTTTTTACGTATAATACAACTAATTTTATAGTAATTTTAAAGTAATAAACTGTAAAATTGCTAATTTTACAGTAGTAAACTAAAATTGCTAGTTTACAGTAGTAACTGTAAAATTGCTAGTTTACAATAATAAACTAAAATTGCTAGTTTACAGTAATAAACTGTAAAATTGCTAGTTTACAGTAATAAACTGTAAAATTGCTAGTTTATAGTAATAAACTGTAAAATTGTTAGTTTACAGTAATAAACTGTAAATTGCTAGTTTACAGTACTAAACTGTGAAATTGCTAGTTTACAGTAATAAACTGTAAAACTGCTAATTTTACAGTAGTAAACTGTAAAATTGCTAGTTTACAGTAATAAACTGAAAATTGCTAGTTTACAGTAATAAACTGTAAAATTGCTAGTTTACAGTAATAAACTTAAAATTGCTAGTTTACAGTAATAAACTGTAAAATTGCTAGTTTACAGTAATAAACTGTAAAATTGCTAGTTTACAGTAATAAACTGTAAAATTGCTAGTTTACAGTAATAAACTGTAAAATTGCTAGTTTACAGTAATAAACTGTAAAATTGCTAGTTTACAGTAATAAACTGTAAAATTGCTAGTTTACAGTAATAAACTGTAAAATTGCTAGTTTACAGTAATAAACTGTAAAATTGCTAGTTTACAGTAATAAACTGTAAAATTGCTAGTTTACAGTAATAAACTGTAAAATTGCTAGTTTCACAGTTTATTACTGTGCATTTTACAGTTTTAAACTGGAACCTCTGCTGCCACTATTACACTGTTGTTTTTACAGTTTAATTACAGATAATTTTATGGCAATAAACTGTAAAATTGCTAGTTTTACAGTTTATTACTGCGCTTCTACAATTTTAAACTGAAACCTCTGCTTTCAGTATTATACTGTAAAAACAAGTTTATTTTTTGCAGTGCGCTAATGCACATTTTGGGCAAATATAGCAGTTGTAAGGCTCTAAGCTGCTTTTTATGTAACTAGTGTAAATTAATTTGCAATAATTTTATACCTATTGAAGACATAGTTTCAAGTATTAAGTGAACATTTTATCTATATACATAAAAGACTACTTTTGAAAACGTATGTCCGGGGTAATCTTGCAAACTACTAGACCGATTTTAACCATTTTTTCACCGTAGATAGCTACAGTAACAGGGAGCAGGATAAGCTATAATTTATTTCTAAAAAGCTTAGTTTAAAAAAGCTATTATGGAAAACAGTTAATTATATGTCATTTCCGCATTAAATGATTAAATTTTCAACCCATTGTTGCAAAAATTTGGTGCCATGCAGCAACAATATTGATTATAATCATATTGAAAATTTTGAACCAAGGCTTCTCTGGAGTAAGTATGGAATTTATTGCCTTCTAAGGATTTTTTACCACGGGCCCTAACTTTGTACGGCCCTTTGTAGGTGGGCTGCAATGGTGTCTGTACAGCATTTTGGTACACGAAAACATGTGTACAGGTGCTCAGCTCTTTTGATTGAAAGATGGCCTTGGTTCCGTGGGTCGTGGTTGGTGTTGGTTTGAGCGAACGAATAACATTCTGTAACTGCTCGAGGAAAGCTAAATGTTTCGTGTCTTTGGACTCTACAAATAATTCTCCCGGCAGCCGGAGAGGGGACCCATAAACCATCTCGGCGGACGAACAACCCAAGTCTGCCTTGAGGGCCGTTCGAAGTCCCAGCAACACCAACGGTAGGGCTGAAACCCAAGATGAATTCCGAGACATCAAATGACACTTCAAAGCTGCTTTAAGGGTTCGGTGCTGTCGTTCGATTAAGCCGTTTGACTGGGGATGGTAAGCTGTTGTTGTGTGGTTCTGAGACCCTAAGTACGTTGTCAAACTCCGGAACAATTGGCTGTCAAATTGTCGGCCCTGGTCTGTAGTTATTCTTCCCGGAATGCCGAAACGAGCAACCCACGACACTACCAGAGTTTTGGCGACGGTGTCAGCAGTTTGGTCCTCCATTGGTGTTGCCTCGATCCAACGGGTGAAACGGTCAACGGCCGTTAAGAGGTATCGGAACCCCTGACACAGTGGCAGTGGTCCCACGATATCAACATTGATGTGCTCAAATCGCTGACTGGGTACCAGAAACGTTGATAGAGGTGCATGAGTATGCCGATGGATCTTGGCAGCCTGACACGCTAGGCATGCCTTTGCCCAAGTCCGGCAATCTTTTCTCATACCCGGCCAGACGAATCGCGCAGCAACCAATTCGGCGGTTGCCGCAATGCCTGGATGTGAGAGTTCGTGGATGGAAGTAAATACCGTTTTACGTAATTGTTGTGGAACGTAGGGACGAATTCTGTCCGTGGAGATGTCGCAAAAAATGGTCTTGGTTGAATTAGGTAATTGCAGCTGTACGATTTTCAGACTAGTGTCTGTCTTAAGCTTGGACAATTCCTCATCTTCCTGTGTGTTTGCCAAGGTTTCATAATCAATGGATGAAGGAAAGGTGATGGAGTCGATGCGCGACAACGCGTCAGCCACCACATTTTCATCTCCGCGTATGAATCGGATGTCCGTTGTGAATTGGGATATGAAACTGAGTTGCCTGGCCTGACGTGGCGAGGCTTTATCTGAATTTTGTTTGAAACAGAATGTTAAAGGTTTATGATCGGTGAACACAGGAAACGCACGTCCTTCTAGATGATGTTGGAAATGCTTGAGCGCACTGTGTATGGCCAGAAGTTCGCGATCGTACGCACTGTACTTCACCTGTGCAGGAGATAGAGCTCTTGAAAAGAAACTAAGAGGTTTTTTAACTCCGGCGATCTCTTGTTGAAGGACGGCTCCGATGGCCGTGTCTGAAGCGTCCGTTACTAAACTCAGCTGAGCCTCTGGATCTGGATGTGTTAACAGAGTCACCGAGCATAGGGCATCCTTGAGTCTGGAAAAAGATTCTCGACATTCGTCGGTCCACTGAAGAGGTTTGGTGCTATTCTTTTTGTGGCCAGCAAGTATCTTAGTGAGTGGTTGTTGTATGCTTGCGCAAGAAGGAATGAATCTGTGGTAAAAATTAACCATTCCCAGGAACCTTCTCAAACTGGTAGCAGAGTGAGGTTCAGGATAATTTTTAATGGCATCCACTTTAGAGGTGCAAGGCTTCATTCCCTCGGAGTTGATTTCATATCCAAGAAATTGGATCTGTGTTACACCAAATATACATTTTGACAGGTTTATGCGTAGACCATACTCATTCAATCGCTCGAAAAGAAGGAACAGATGTTTTCGATGTGTCTCTTCGTCTTTCGAAGCGATAAGTATGTCGTCCAAATAACAGTAAAGGAAATCTAACCCTTGTAACGCCGTGTTCATCAGACGTTGAAAAGTCTGTGCGGCGTTGCAAAGCCCAAAAGTCATAAAGGGAAATTCGAAGAGTCCAAAAGGTGTTATAATGGCGGTTTTTGGAATGTCCGCTTCATGTACGGGTATTTGCTGGTATGCCCGTAGTAAGTCAATAGATGAAAAAATCTTAGCTCCATGTAGTATGTGATTACAATCTGTCAGAAATGGTATCGGATAGCGATCTGGAACCGTAACATTGTTGAGGGCCCTATAGTCCCCACAAGGTCTCCAATCGCCTGACTTTTTCTGGGTTAAATGCAGTGGGCTGGCCCAACTGCTCTTGGATGGGCGGCACAAACCTTGTTGCAGCATGTAGTCAAACTCTTTTCGAGCGGCTTTTAATTTCTCTGTTGAAAGTCTGCGCACCTTACTATATACAGGTGGCCCTTTGTGGTGATAAAATGCTCTATATCATGTTTAATAATTTTAGTATTTACAATATTGGGTCTGAGCAGATCAGGAAATTTTGAGACTATATATATGTATGGCTGTTGCGCTTCTACCATAGTGATGACTGGCCTTCTCGTTGAAAAAAACGTTCCCCTTGTTGACAGTTTTGTGTTTCCATCAATTAGCATTTGATTTTTCGTGTCAATCAAAAGGTTGAAGTTTGCCAAAAAGTCTATTCCAATTATTGGTTTGTCGACATCAGCTATTATGAAGGGCCAAACGAAGTCTCGCCTTAATCCAAGGTCGAGTCGTAAAAGCTTCTGTCCAAAAGTTTTAATTTTGGAATGATTAGCCGCGAATAGCTCAAATTTATGTACATTTTTTCTTTCCGAGAGCGTTGGAGGGATTACAGAAATTTCCGCACCGGAATCAATCAGGAAAAGGGCCGCTGATGCTTTGTCACTAATAAAGAGGCGACTCAGCTCCGCCCCTAGGCTTCCTGTCGCCGTGGAAAGCCGGGGTATTAGTTTTCCTGTACGTCAGGGCTCTCACACTGTCGTTGGAGAGTCATACTACACGGTTGTAAGCATTTGTACGCTTTATCTCCAAACTTTGTATGATAGAAGCATATCCCGCGCTGATCGGAGGGCTTGCGGCTGCCGGACTTGCTGTTTGCCTTCCATCGATAACGCTGACGTGAGTTGGGACGTCCATTACAGCTTAAATTCTCCACCTGAGTTTGAAGATCTGTTATTTGCTTTTGGAGGGATTCCAAAGTTACCACCGACATTTTTGGTTGTGACACCGATGCCAAATTGTAATTATTTGGCGGGCGGATATCCCAAATTTTATCAGCCATGGTAGCCAATTTATTCAAATCATCAGAACTGACAGATAGAATGCTGCGCATGTCCATTGGGAGCCGTTGTAGCCATAAGGTTTTCAAAAAATTTTCACTAACCTTTTGGTCGGCGAGGTTCCTCATTTCGCAGAGCAAAATCGAAGGTTTGCGATCCCCTAGTTCGATTTGATTCAAGAGTTTTTGTGTTCTTTGTGATTCGCTATCCGCGAAAGTTGATATAAGGCGGTCCTTTATTGCATTATATTTGTTGTTTGTTGGCGGCGTAATTAAAATGTCCGTTACCTGTGCCAGGATTTCTGCGTCCAACGAGCTAACGACGTAATCGAATTTTGTGTCATCACTCGAGATTTTAGCTCGGCGAAATTGTGCTTCGAGCTGTAGAAACCATATCCTGGGATCCGGCTTCCAGAAGGGCGGAATCTTAACTCCAACATGATCCACAAAGATTGCTTGCTTTGTATTTTCAGTTCCGGCAGCTGAATCGTCCGTAAGCAAATATTGTCCTTGAACTTCTCTGTCGTTCTGCATTATTCCTGCACAAATCACGTCCGGGTCACCACTGTAGGTTTTGGGTGTGCTTTGTATTTTAATAACACAACTATCTGACTCCAATTATGTTTATTTAACTTGTAATAATATACAACTCTTTAATGCAACTTTAATGCAACATTCGAAACCTCAATTTCATTAATTTCTCGCCAACTCTCTCTCTGCCGAGTTGAGTTGTTTCCTCGCAGGAATCGGTGAATTCACTTCACTACACTATTTACTCAAACATTATTTGTAGCTTGCTATTTTTTTTTAGCTTGCATTATTTTTTTTATAGTTTATCCATAACATAGCCATTGTTTACAGAAGTAGCCATTATGTTTATAGATATACACTTTAGTGTTGGGAAATTTATGAATGAGTTTCACTAAACCACCCTACACCCACAGAAACCCGGGCAGGGCCGGGTACCCGGCTAGTGTGACATAAACCATACTTTTATCATAAATACTTATTACACTTAGCATATCTCCAGTCCTTATATCATTAAAAAACATAAATGAAATACATGCAGGTATTTAATTTTTTAAATATTTTATAGTCGCCTGCCGTGCTGATTGTTTTTGCGCTATGATCATAACATAATGCATTGGATTACGTTCATTAAATATTTTTTCACATGTGCTTTGACAAATGAAATTACTTCCTCAATAGAAACCAAGAAATTATACGAGCGAAAAGTTTTCGAATTTTAAGGAGGGGCAAACAATGTATAAGAGATACATTTTTGGATAAAAATGAGTAGTTATGATTCGGGACGTACGATGAATAAATGGTAGACGCATAAATGTTGGTTGAATGAAAAAAGTGATGCTCATGAGGCGGACTAATCGGACAGATATGCAGTTTAAACTACGATTGACACTGAATTACAGCAGAACATTGTTAAAACTATTTGAGCAAATTAACTAGGTCTTGTGTTTGTTATGTAACTGTAAGACTGTGAAAGGTCTGTATTTTAATTAATGAGAATATTTTTGTCCTGATGCAGCTGTACACCAGAGGGAGCTCCGACCGGTTGTAGTCGGTAGTTTGGCCTTCGACCTTGATAACGCTCCACTCGGCAGTCGCCTGCTGGCTTTAGTTGAGGCGGGATCACGCGAGGTGTAGACGTCTTCAAAAAAGTGTGCAAGCTCAAAATGCGACAAAGCATTGAACAGCGTTACGCAATTAAATTTTGCGTGGAAATGATTCAGCAAGCTTACGGCAGGGAAAGCTTATTGCAAGCTTAAAGTTTAGATGGCACAAAATGTTTAAAGAAGGCCGGGGAGCGTGGAGGACGAATCCCGTGCAGGTCATATGTCAACATCAAGAACCGCAGAAAACGAACAACGTGTGCGAAATTTGCTGAACACAGAACTGCATTTAAGTGTTCGCAGGATCTCAGAATAGCTAGGAATGGATAAAATAGTTGTGCACAAAATCATCAGTGAGGATCTTGGGATGAGGAAGATTTGCGCCAAACTCGTGCTGAAAATTTTAACGGACGTTCAAAAGCAAAACCATGAGGCCGTTTCAAAACATCTTCCACAGTCTCTCTACAGCCCGACATTGACCCCCCTCCCCGCAGAAGAGCCTTTCCTCTTCTCTAAAGTGAAAACCGCCCTCCAATTGCGCCACCACGGGACCCTAGATGATGTCAAAAGGGCTTGCACGCATGCTATGAAGGATGTTTCGGTTGGTGACCTCCTAGGGGGCGCACGAAGCGTGGAAACGTCGTCTGTAGAAGTGTGAAGATGTTCAAGGAGCAAATTTTGAAGACTACTAAAGATTTGTAGCGATATCTCTAATAAGTTATTTTTTTGTAGACTTATTCTCATTACTTAAAATACACACCATGTTTGGTGCAAAATTACAGAGGGTTTGCACTTCGAACCTTTTTTTTTTTTTAAATTATTGAATGTTTTTTTGTGATTAATATTTTAACCCATTAATGCCTGACATTTTTTTTTCCAAAGATATTTTGTATACCGGTTACAAACAGTGTTTAATGGACAGGAAAAATAACAAAAAAATATTACGTAAAAATTATTGTTTTATTAAGGAAAGAAAAATCATCCCTTAAAAGTTACGACAGACCCCAGAGGGTACATATTTTTTTTACAAATTTTTTTTTCTGCCTACGATATATTATTTAAAAAGACATTTTATAAGAAGAAATAAAATCTGCAATTAACATAAACTGGGAAGCTGGGAATATCTTTGAATATTAGCTTTTTTTCTAGAGATTGTGAACGATGTAATTCTTGATAAAGATCATATTAAAACGGCTACAGAACACACTTTACAATGGTTATATGCTGCAATCTGTTAATAACGAATTGAAAGAATACCAAGGAACGAATTGAATACTATTATTTTGTTGAAATGTTCTTTTATGGGGAAATTCAGACCCTTTTTTGGACCGTCCCTAAGAAGGGACGCTAGGCATTACTGGGTTAAGCTAAAATTTCACTAGAGGTGTCAATTGAGGAGATGAAAGATTCCCCATACTGCTTGACTTTCTATGTCATTCGAAAGAGTTTTTGTTCTGCACAAGAATAATTAGAGAATGTAGTACAAGATTCTACAGGAGAAAAGGATTTCTACTTTAGCGAAAGTCGTAGTCATGATGCACAATACACACTTTTGTTTGGGGGGAGGGGGTAGTCTTTATGAAATATTTCTCATACTGTAGCTCAGTGATTGGCAACCTTAATTGATTAAAGATCTACTTTCTAAGTTGAGTTTGCATACAAGATCCACTTGAGGGCGTAAGGCATACTCCATAGACTCTGAAATAGATGTGTTGCATGCACGATTAAGTAGAGACTACGCTGAATTGAAATTATAAGTTAAATCTTATTAACAAAGACTGATACTTATTAAGTAGTTGCTTTTAACTACTAAAAAATGTTACGTCAACCCACATGAAAATATTTTTAGGCACAAGTATATTGCTTGTTTTTAAAATTAGTAAAATAGTGACTGTAAAAAGTCCAGAAAGTTTTTGGTTAAAATTGGACTCGAGATGGACTGGTCGATCGCGATCGACGGTTGCCTACCGCTGCTGTAGCTCTTTCAGTCTGGAGTCCACATCATCATTGAGCGTGTGATGAAATAGAATCACTACAATCTTTAAAAAAGCATAAACTGTTTTATTTTTGGAAGAAAAAATATTGGACAGTTTATCAGATCTAACTTTCTTCTGGTGATACTCGGAAGTTATCGAAAATGACGTTAGCAGCATTGTCAAGAACACGTACCAGTTCCTTTATTAAGTCCTGCTTTTCGGGTGGACCGTTATAGGTAATAATTAAATCACTCTTAACCTCTGCCTCAATGATGTCCTGAACATCACGCACAATCCGCGCTAAGTCGAGTCCGAAAGCCTTACGTTGAGCAACCTCCGCCTCCAGTTCCTTTATTTCTTCCTCATTTGTCGACAGCATGTTCCTCGTCTCCCTCAGTGCGATTTCGTGGGACTTAAGAGCCCCGTTCAACTTGTTCCGAATGCGTTCCAAAGGTTCGAATTGGTGTCTGAGCTCGGACTCTCCATGCAGTTGCTGTTGGATGCGTCTCACCTTCTTTTCCATTTCAGCAACCATCCTTTCTTGTTGTTGCAGATGTGATGTGGCGGGAACTGCGGATTCGCGCCTACTGGACAGTTGGGCCTGGACGCTGTTGAGCGCTTTCCTGCGCAACTGGTTGCCGACTGTCACACGATCGAGCATGAGTCGCAGGTTGTCGAACATGTCCGACCACCATCGGGTTTCCTCGGCAATCTTCTCGAAATGCTCGTCCAGCTTTCCTCTCAGCTCTCCCTGCGAGAAGACAGAAGATTTGATGTAATGCACCGCCAACAAATAACCATCCAAAATTTGAAATACGCACTCATGATCATGAACAACTCTCGTTGGAGTCGGAGAGTATGAAACCGCGATTGCAAAATTGAACAAAAAAAGAAAAAAATGTTAGTAGAGGACGGTATACTCTATACACCTCATATTCAAAATATTAGAATAATGACATTTTTTTTACAAATTGAAAATATCGTTTGGTAATGCAATGTCTTTAAATGCACATACGCAAACGACGATTTTGTTTAAGACTTATTGTTGCTTAAACTTATTTATTATCTTGAAATTAATATCATATTTGAAGAGATGAATAGAAAAAAATTTTTTTTTGAAATGTCAAAATATTAGAATATTTTTTCAAGTGGTTCAAAATATTAAAATATTCCACATTAATTCTTATTTCATTATCACTAATTCATGACTGGTGGCATTATTGATAAAATGCAGATGATTTTATTTAAAATTAGAGATCTCTTTGCAGTTTGTTTGATTTTTGATCTTGAAATGGGCCGTATGAGGGATATTCCTGAATCGATTAAACTGTGTATAGGGGATTTGTACCGGCACGGTAAAAATCAATGAGATATTGCAAATTATTTATGCTGTTCGCAATCAAGTGGTAGCAATATACTAACACAGTATTTGAAAAATGGAAATTTTCAAATTAATCGCCAAAATGGCGGTCGAAAACCAAAATCATCTGCTAGAGATGGGAAGAAACTAAAAGGTATTGTTAAGAAAAATCGTTTCAAAAGTATGAAAATCTTGCACCGAAAATGGAAAGATGGAGGAATTGAAGTTTCTATGCCGACAACATTAAGACGCCTTCATAAATTTAAGTTTGAATTACGTGTACCAAAAACAAAACTTCTCATGATTGTGAAACAAAAACGTACAAGATTGAATCGGTGTAAATCAAGACGTTTATAGAGCTAAGACGATTGGAAAAAAAAGATATTATTCAGTGATAAAAGTATGCTTTGTGTTTCATATAATCACTAAGGTATTGGAGTTTGGAGAATGCAGAAAGAAGCATTTGATAAAGAATGTCTTAAACGCCCGGTGAAATTTGCTGCTGGTATGGCTAGTGAGATGTCTTGGGGTTGCATGAGCACAAAAGGACCTAGAAAGTTATGCATCGTCTACGAAAAGGCTAATTCTCAGATATATCAAGAAATATTGGAATATTACATGATTCCTTCGTCAGAAGATTTGTTTGAAGATTATTTCATCTTTCAACGAGATTTAGCTTCATCTCAGACATCAGTGTCGACTAAGAATTTGTTCAATCAGGGCAACATTAAGGTACTTCCTTGACCACCAAAGTCACCAGACCTTAATCCCATCGAAAATTTGTGGCGTATAATGAAGAAAAAACTCCGAGAAAATCCTCTTTCAAATAAAATAGAGTTAGTGATACGTATAAAGTCTATTTAGTCTAATATTGATCGAAATGTTTGTAAGCAACTTGTTTGTAGCATTTCAAATCAATTGAACGATGTTGTTAAAGCTAAAGGGGATGCTACAAAGTATTAACTGCAATTTACTTCATATTCATATAATAATATTTTGTATAAAATAAAATATTCTAATATTTTGAACCAATGTTAATTTTATTCTAATATTTTGATTTTTTTCAGAAGTCGATTGCAATATCTAATTTATTATTATTCTACATATTGTTTACGTTAAAATACTATATAAGCATTCCAGATTTCATTTATAAGCAATTTAATTGCAATAACTTAGCATAAAAAATACATAAATGGAACATTATTTCCATTTTATCACTTTTTCTCAATTATTCTAATATTTCGAATATGAGGTGTAGACATACAGGTCTCGCAATGTGACTCCATGCTTGAAATGATGCAGAAAAATCATGATTGTGAAAAACTTTTAGTGTGGATTGCTTTTTTTTTTGAGCAATGTTAAATTGCTACAAGGATTTCTTTTTCTAATCCGAGGTCTTTGGACGGAATAACCGAGTTGGCGGTGTATTGCAGGTTTCTGCCTTAGCCCTGGCTTAGGGGTGGTAACTTACTGCTTACTAGAAGATTTGAGTTGAGACAAATGCTACTTGGGTTTGTACTTTTGCTCGGAAAAGGAAAGCATGTTGACATGTTGTATTAAAATTATACTTTTTGCAATCACGAGTTGCAATAGGACCTTACTCTTTGGATATTGTGTTTCTACAAATGGCTCTTATCACACGGAATCGACTTTATTTACATCCTTTTGACTGTACACAATCCTCGTTGGACAAAAACAGCAGCTAACACACATCAACCCTTCTCAGGCATGTCTCTTCACCTAGGATGTGGTGCCCAGGCCCTCTGGTCCAGCGCGCGCGCGCGCGTGTGTGTAGGCAGGTCTGTGTATGTAAGGCGGTCGTGTGTGTGTGTTCCTTCGCAATCATGTCCTGCATAGGCAGCCTGAAGCAGGTCAGGGAGCAAGAGGAAACTGCTGCACCGGGACGCGAGGAGTTGACAGACTGCCAATTTGAAAGGAGGACTAAATACGTTTGAGGTCCAAAAAGAAAACAAAAAGCTATTTGTGATTGGTAAAAAAAAAAAAAAAACGAAAAGAAAAATGTTACCAACCCGGCCAGGAATTATATTGAAGCTATACCGACCATTTTCATTACTTTCATTGGATTTTATAAGCTTTTCTAAAAAAAAAAAAAAAAAAAACCAGCACTGACTTACTTGAAAGGATTCTGCTTCTTCTTCCAAAATGGCACGTAGCTCTTTGGCGAAAGCCACTTCTCGGCGCTGGTTCAGCTCCATCCTCTTGGCGATGATGTCCTCAGGGTCTTCCTTGGCCAGTTCTTCCTGCAGGGCCCTGATCCTGCGCTCCGTGGCCTGGCTGTTGTAGCTCTCGAGATTCTGCACCCTTTCTCGAAGGGTCCTCAGCTGGACATCATGTTCAGCTTTCTCTTTCTTCATGTCCGACAGCTTGACGGCCAGCTCGAGTGCCTGCACCTACAGCGGGGACAATCGTCGAATCTGAATTAGCTCGTGCAACTCACATGAAAGGCTCGGACGTGAATAGTGGTATCTGACAAAATTGTAAAACTCGAACCATTTGGTGAAAACCAAATGTGGTATGTGGGCATATGAACAGAATGTGGTATGTGGGCATATGAACAGAATGTGGTATGTGGGCATATGAACAGAAATATTACAGGGTTTAAGGATAAACACATCCCTTAATAATGTACCTACACACACGCACTTTGTTTTTAAAATCAAAATACTTCCGGCAGTAATTTTTCGTCATACCTTTGATTTTAAAAATGCAGTTACCACTATTTACACCCGAGCCCTTTAAATAGCTAAAGTATGTCAGTGATATTTTGATAATTAGGAATTTGGCATGGTCGTTAAATTTTTCGCGTGAATTATTTGT
Source organism: Uloborus plumipes (assembly GCA_038373865.1). Classification (NCBI taxonomy): domain Eukaryota; kingdom Metazoa; phylum Arthropoda; class Arachnida; order Araneae; family Uloboridae; genus Uloborus; species Uloborus plumipes. The sequence continues at coordinate 22,087 of JAXGGA010003490.1, read as the reverse complement.
TTTTGTAAAGCCCCCTTCCCCTTCACACGCTCCAAAAAACCCGAAGGCTTTCCTTGAGGAAAGTTTCATAGGAATTCTTCGGGGAAAACCTCAAAATAGGGGGTCTCCACACGCTCCGGAAAATCCAAAGGTCGGCCTTGAGGATTTCCTTAAGTCCTAAAACGCTACGGGAATATACGAGGGTTAGTTTCTTGGGGTCCTCCTATCCAATCACACAGTATCATCGGCCTTGAAGAAAACCTCAATAGAGAGGGGTCTGGAGATCCGCAGGAATATCTCAATAGAATTCACCATACACACATGGAGGATTTCCACACGGAGGATTTGGGGAGTTCCCCCGGAGCGTGTGGGGCGGGGGCCCTTTACCCTGTGCGGATAGAGACTGTTTGCCTGCATTAAGCGTCAGAATTGTTAAGCGGCCAAGTTAGGACGATTCCATATTGATGGATGTAGCAGGGGAGAAGGAAAAATAGCTATGGGATTTTGATGCACGGGTTTTATTATGTCTCTATAGGGCCTTATTTATTTGTCTTCTTTGAGTTGAAAACGATCGGAAATAAAACGAGTTTCTATAGGAACAATAAAAAAGTATAGAAATTATTTCATTTCATACAGATTTGAAAAAAAAAAAAAAAAGCTTAATCGGCTATCCATGCAAATTGATAGATGCTTTCATTTCCGGTTATACACTGCTAAGTTCACCTTTCCACTCATCGGTTGTCAGACAGTATTTCTTTCACTCTTTATTTCCCTTTGGAAAAGGATAAATTTTTCTCGCGTTGGTAATATAGCTGAAACGTTAACGCCTATGAATAATGATCGCCAAATTCCCAATTATTGAAACATCCCCTGGGAAATTCTAATATGCTAAGCAAAAATGGAAACAGTTATGTAAGTAAAAGGATTTTGGTACTTTCGTATCAACTCCACCACCACTACAAATTTTGGTGATTTATTTTGATTTGGCCATTTATTTCGCGGTTTTCTGTGACGGTGATTGTTCGCACGCACACGCAGTTATCTAAAACCGCCAAATCTATTTTAACCGCCAAATCTGTAGCTGCGCTGGAGTTAATACTTTAATACAAGACTTCTTTTGCCATATTAGCATGTTCCACATTATAATAATCCCCCAATAAAACCCATGCTAGACATTCATGGATAAACTTACTTCTTCTGCCTGCAGTTGGAAGTTTTCCGCATCAGGTATGGCTTTTTTGGTCCTGTCACAAATGACCTCCTGTTCTCTGATGGCCTGTTCAAGCAATCTTGTGCAGACTGACTTGTCTTCTTTCTCAGACGCAAAAGCCTGCTTGTACCGCTCCACATCATCGTCTATGACCTCACATAACAGATTCCGATAGATTATTTTCTGTTCCAAGTGGCCGATCTTCTGGAGTAGTGTCTCCTTTTCCAAGTGGGACAGGCCAACTTTTGTCTTAGGATCCTTTCCTTTTTTCCCTTCTTAGCTTTGGCTTTCTTCGCCATTTCCAGGCATTAAAGATCTGTTTACAATTTTGAAAGGAAAGAAAATTGAAGGTAATTATTGCGCGAGGTTTGGTTCTGATTAAACTTTCGTGATCACATGCACTGTGAGTTAAACTTTTGTGGCTTCTTTCGTTCAATCAATATGCTTCTCCTGAGGTTCTAAGGAAGGGATGTTTTGATTAAAAAGTTGTCATTGTTCAAAGAACTTATTCAAAGAAAAAATAAAATTGAATTTTGACACTTTGATTTCAAATTATGTTTATCGCAATGACGAACTGCGATAGGTGTGCGTACGTTGCTATGTATGTGTGTGTGCTCCTTCACCGCCATGTTCCCTTTGCAGGGACCGGCGAGTATGTCTGGGTGGTATTTACGTATTAGCTTCACTGCAGTTACAGATTTGGCGGGTTTTTTTTGACTATTTTAGATAACTACGTGTGCGTGCAAATAACATCCGCTAAAAAAAAAAAAAAAAAAAAAAAAAAAAAAAAAAAAAAAAAAAAACCCAAATAAATCGCCAAATTTGTTTTCAACGACAAATTTGCAGATGCGATGGAGTTAATACGTAAGTACCGTCTGTGTTAGTGGAGCATCGGTACGTGAGACGTTTGCCATAAGAGGGAAGACACAACAGTCGAGATACAAAAAGAAAACATATAGCAATTTGATATTGCTCAAAAAAAAAAAAAAAAACAATCCACATTAAAATTTTTTTGCAATTATGATTTTTCTGTGTCATTTCAAGCATGGATTCACATTGCGAGGTCTGTATGTCTTTTGGAGTATACCATACTAATACACCCTATTAACATATTTTTTTGGTTCAATTTTCCAATCGCGGTTTCATACTGTCAGACTCCAACGAGTGTTCTTCATGATCATGTGTGCGTATTTCAAATGTTAGAAGGTTATTTGTTTTGTACTTTTCAATGTATGTACCTATCATATTTCATTAAAATCGTTTATGTTGTTCTGGAGATAGTTAACCAAATTGAAAATTTTCTTAATTTTGCATATTCGTGTGTATGATTTCATTATGTTTCAGAATAAAAATTTGATGAATAAATGTTCCACTGTTAAATTTGTTGCTATGTTTGCTTCCCATGTTTCAGTTTTACATTTTAATGAAACTGTTTTTGATTTAAAATAATTTGATGGCTAAATTAATTAATTTGGAGGATTAGTTTTCATTTTAGTGGAACTTTTAGTTTTGTTCTATAGCTTGCTTTGTTTAAAAATTGTGTCTACCTTTGACTACAAAAAAGGACATGCAGTGCTCTACTTCATGATAATTCCACTTTAGCTAAAACATGTAACGGCAGGGGGTAAAATTCCCTGTCAATATAAAAATTATATCATAATCCTAGTCATTAGAAGGTAGTGTACATGGAGCTAGTAATAAAAATCGTTATAGAATATTTTTTAATTAGAAACTTTTTTTTGTTTAACGCTCAAAGAACATTTAACATAACCGCATAAGATATTGCTTCGTTTACGTACACTGTAAGTAATGAATGTTGTTTTTACAGAAAATTACAGCTAATTTTTTAATAATAAACTCTAAAAATTTCTAATTTCACAGTAATGAACTGTAAAATTACTAATTTAGCAGCTTATTATCGTGCATTTTACAGTTTTAAACTGAAACCTCTGCTGCCAGTATTATACTGTTGTTTTTACAGTATAATGCAGCTAAATTTTACCGCAATAAACTGTAAAATTGCTAACTTTACAGTAAGTAACTAAAATTACTAGTTTTGCAGTTTATTACTGTGCATTTTAGTTCTAAATTGAAACCTCGGCTGCCATTAACGAATACTGTCGACTCCAAGAAATATTATTCGAATAAGTGGGGTATTCGTTTAAGCGGGGATCTTCAACATTGCGTGTATGAGACGGTTCCGGGATCTTTTATTCGTATAAGTGGGGTATTCGTTCATCCGTTACCCGATTAAGCGGGGACGACTGTATTATATTGTAAAAACAACAGTTCATTTTTTGCAGTGTATGAAACAATGTTAATCATGTTGTAATGTTATTTAGATAATTTTTAAAATACATTTTTACTTCCTTTTACGTAGTAAAGGAAGTATTGTGATCGCGAAAAAAAAATCACTCAAATTTGAGTCTAAATTTTGATTTTGCTCACCCCCGAATGAATGTTCAGTAGTTTTTTCGACCTGTCAGCACGTGCATATGTACCTACCAACATATAAGCAGCCAAAAAATCCTTTTCAACCACCCCCGAGTTAATTACGACGAGTTTTCTCGTGATGTCTGTATGTACGTGTGTGCGTATGTATGTATGTGGGTCGCATAACTCAAAAACTATATGCCGTAGAAGCTTCTAGCTTGGTATGTAAGCTCTGAGGATGGTCTAGTTGTGCACCTCCCCTTGTGGTTGCATTTGAATGTTCCCAAGGGGGTGTTTTACCTCTTTTTTGTGGTAAATCAGTGTTAATTTCAATGCATACTCAAGTGATATGAATTGGCGCGACCACTTGGCGATATGTCGCCAAGCTTTTAGTGGCCAAGGGTTTAACGCCAACTTGGCGACATATCGCCAAGTTGGCGACAAATTTGGCGAGAAAATTATTTTTTGAATTTGGGTTCAACTTGGCGCTATTGGCGATATTTTGCGAAAAATTCACTGAATGATATTAAAATCCCCAATAATTAGAAAATTAACCTTGTAAAATATTTTTTGCATTGTTTCGTGGCAGATGAGGGGAGTAAATATTTGAATTGTTACTTTGCTCACTCCAAGCACTTTTTTTAACCCTTAAGGCAACTACTAAGAAATTTACACGTAAAAGGAAGTAGTGTGGGGTCCATACCAGATTTTTTACTGTTGGTATGCTCCAAACTTGTTATCGCATAATCTATTTTTTTTTCTTTTGTAAGAGCGCTGTTTTTTTTGTTTAAAGAACAGAAAGTGCCAGGATGCTTTCTCCTCTGGATGCTTTATTACACCTATAACAAGCCAACAACGTTACGATTAACACAGAAACGCACTTTCTTCGTGTTACGTTGCGCCAGGAAATGTGCGTGCTTATCTCCTTCATTATTTAATTTAAGTGTGTAGAGGGTTACATTACAAGGTCCGGTTTCATTTTAAGTAACATGCAAAAATGTGAGCTAAGCACTGAAACTTTTTGTAGGTTTATTAAGGAAATGGAATTTATTTTTTCCCTCATAATCTTGACTTTGCTTTTTTTGAGTTTCATCAGAATCACTTCTTTATTGTGATAAATAAAGGTGAAATTTGGGTCTCCTTTTTTGATTGCTTTATTTACTATCCCAATAAAAATATAAATATAAAAAAAGAGTCAAGTTCGGTTATTCAAAAAATAATAACTATTTTCAATGCATATACTACACAATAATCTGAAAATATAGTATAAAAAACTAAAAAATACTTTTAGAGTTAATCAAAAGATTTCCCATGATACTCTGATTTCCCCCTGATTTTCAAAACTATTGCATATCCGCTAAGTTTACATGCATTTATAATACATCAATATGTCATACAGCTTAGCCTTTAGCATTAATAATAGTACTAAACATATTACTTTTATATTTGTGAAGAACGTGCATTTTATCTTTTATTCAGAGTTACATACAAACTGAAACACTTCTAATACACCAACATGTAATATAGTTTAGCCTTTAGTATTGATAATAGTATTAAATACTATATCACTTTTATATTTGTGAAGAACGTGAGTTTTATCTTTTATTCAGAGCTACATACATACAAACAAACAAACAAACCCACATGTGAAACTAATAAAAGCGTATTAAAAAGGACATCAACTCCTTTTTATATATATTTTTTTAACAAGTACTCTTTTAACTGAATCAAAATGCCCCCTTTTTATCTGGAAGCACCTTGTCCCTTTTTGGTCTGGGAGAAATGCTATACTTGGAAAGCATTGGGGGGATTTTTTTCACTTTTCCGAAATTTTGGTATTACATTTTTCATCTCTTCGCGGTTTAACTTTAACAGACTAACAAATCATCTCATTCGATAGCATTTGTTTGTTTTTACAAAACATTAGAAGACAACATAAAAAGCATCGTAATAGAACTCGTGTTCTAAAGCGCCTTTGATCACGAGATCTTATAGTGTTTTAACCTTAAAGTGTTAAATACAACATCAACTGAAAGTTATAGAGAAATTGTAAAACAAAATATGCTGAGGACTTTAAAAGGAGTAAGTAATACACGGAATTTCTAAAATGTATTGAATTAAGTTATTTCCATTACATCACTGAAACATCACTTCTACTTGGCTTTTGAAACGATTAATAAAAGTACTGAAAATTATTTTAACAGTTCGTTTCATTACGCACTCTTTAGCGCTAAAGAGGACAATTTTTCTTAGAGCACTATCAATAAGCACTGATTTAATGAAATCATCCATTTCAAAAGTTTATACCACCTTACCTCGAATAAATGTTATTACTCGTGTTTTAGCATTTTAGATCCTTATGCAAAGCAATTAAACATTAAAACTGAAACATCTCTTTTAAAGTTGCTGCATTTAAGACCTTAACAGGAATTAATTAAACAGGACTTTACTTTTGTCCTCTTACAGCAGATTGATTCAGGGATAAACAAAATCTAATATAAGCAGTTGATTAAATTAATGTTAAAGTGATAATTTAAATGAAATAATTAATGTCACATTTGAGTAATTATGATTTAATTTTAACGATGTACAGCTGGCAGTAATTAAACTTTAATGCTAACGACATTGGTACCAATATTGATCTTATCGGAATTGGTGCAATTTGACTGGTTGTTCTTAATTGAAAGTTGATTAATCAACACTATGGTAGTTCTTGTCAGCTATTTCTTTATAGTTGAATCAAAATACTTTTTATACATATATTTTCATAATACGATACGAATTTGAAGATAAAACTAAATGCAATATAGCGGGAATTGGTTTGATTACTATACATCCAAAAGTTTCTGACTAATTTAAATGTTAATGTCTGCTTGGCTCATCTTTTGGACTTGTTATTTGAATAAAAAGCATAATCAGCTCAGAAGTAATTTTTTTCACTTATTTGTATTTTCCAGTGCGTTGAAAAAATGAAAGGGGCTTGAGAAACCTTTCTTTCCAGAAAATGGCACTATTCCTAAAAAGGTGTGCCACCCCCGCATTAATACGATAATAATCTTTAAAAACTAGAAATTTGTACAATTCCAGAACTCTACTGGTGGGTTTGAAGAAAAAGAATCATAGAAGAACAATAATTCGGTGAACTGCACTAGAAATGGCTACTCTCGGTGATCGTGAAAAGACATTGTTCTTATGTTATAACACTGATCATATGATAACTAAAGGGTAGATTGGGGGAAGACGCCGTAGTTTTTGACTTTATTTTATACAAAGTAGGGCATTGGTTTTATTTTTAACAATCTAATTTATCCTCAAAATATTGAATTTTTTGATTTGTAAAAATATAGGTTTCGCTTTGAAAAACAATTTTTTTACCACGGAAAATGAATGATTACAAATCCCTTCAATTTTGGCGACTTCCCCAATGGTTGGGGAAGTTGCCGTACTTGCCTTTTTGCTCCAACTGCTGTATACAATGCATTTCATCGAAGCACATTTTTCCGACTGTTCGGTGTAGTTTTCTAAGTCTATGTTTCGAGTAGGATCATTGTTTTCTCCAGGGCGTGTAGAAAAGCTACGGCATCTTCCCCAAACGAAAATACCGTGTCTCATCCAAAGGTATTTAACACTATTTCGGGTACTCAACAGACAGGTAAAAATGACAAAACACTGTAAAAATACCCCTTAAACCTGCAATAAATCAAAACCAATTTATGTATGCTCACTTATATAAGAGCGATTCCATACCAACTCACCGAAAAAAAAAAGTTGGTCGCACGTCCGACTCGGATTTTTTTTTTAATTTGGTACACAGATTGATGGTATAGAGGTATGAAAAAGCCCAAAAGGTAAGTTATCTGCTCCACTTATTTCCCGAGATACGGGTTCTCGAAGTTTGTCCGGACCTTCAAAATACCAAAAAATTGATGTTTTTTAATAATTTTTTTTTAAAATTTCTACTCATGCAATATGAAAGTGTTTGATATCTACGGAAACTAGCTACTCCTGGCATTCAGAAAAAAATATGGCAATGTTTATAACGGAAAATGTTAAGGTACAGCACTCTTAGAAGTTGCCATCACAAAAATTTGATTTTCCCGATTTTGCTAAAATTGAGGAATTTATTCCAAAAAAAGGAAGACATAACCAAAGGTTTACTCACTTTCTGGTAGTGTACAAATGTTTACTATAAATGGTTACACAATGCATAACCTTGATTTCTCACTCCTTCTTGGAAATATTTTAGCTTAAAGATAAGCCATAAGGCAAAAAATGCGTTTTTGGCCATCTTGGCAGCCATTTTTCTCATAAAGGGGGAGCAGTAGAAACTTTAATTTTTTTTTAAAACAAGCCACTGATATGTTAGCTATTCAAAGGAAAATAGTTTGCTTTTGGTTATTTCTCTCATTAAGAGATATCCTGCTGACAGTATATGCATGTTTTTCGCGACGACCATATGCTTTTGTTCCCCCTCTCATGGACTTAAAATTAATTAAACCAAAAAATAATGATATATTTATTAATAGCTGTATTATCTACCCAATGTGTCATGAAATGTAATTTATTAAATCATTGAACAATAAATTAGATAATTGATGAAAACACGAAATAGTATTTCTCTGATGCCTGAGCATTATGCATTCATAATTATAAAGCACTAAATACTTTCTTGAGAAATTAATTAACATAAAGGAGCTCTAAATATTTATATTATAAGCAATACCCAATCTTGTGATTGGGATACTCCTGTTTTTAATTGAAGAATTTCTTGAATATCACATGAATATCAGGAAAATAAATGAGGTCTTTTTGTTTGATGTAGGATATTTTATGACAAATTTCATTTGATGGGCTACTAACTGAGTATGGTGATAAAGAACTATTAATTTCAGCATCGAATTCCATTTTACCTTATTAACAGTTAAATATGTACAAAATAATTAAATAAATAATTTAATATAAAGCCATGCTTGAAGAATTAAAATGAGTGCAACTAATTTATTCCCATACTGATCTTTACAAAATTGACATGCGTTGAGCACTGATAAGAACTGACAAGAAAAAGTTTACTCACTAAAATATTAGTTCACAGATACTATAAAGCATAAATTCTATTTTCTACAAAATAATACTGCAACAAAGAATAAGGGTATCCTCCTGTTTATAGCCATCAATCAGGAACATCCAATCACAAGATTGGGTATTGCCTGTGAGATAAATATTCGAAGCTCCTTTATTTTAATTGATTTTTCAAGAAATTCTTTAGTACCTACCCCTTTATACCCTTGTTCTTTGTTGTAGTATTATTTTGTAGAAAATAGAATGTACGCTTTATAGTATCTGTGAACTAGTATTTTAGTGAGTAAACTTATTCTTGTCAGTTCTTATCAGTGCTCAACACATGTCAGTTTTGTAAAGATCAGTATGGGAATAAATTAGTTGCACTAATTTTAATTCTTCAAGCATGGCTTTATATTAAATTATTTATTTAATTATTTTGTAAATATTTAACTGTTAATAAGGTAAAATGGAATTCGATGCTGAAATTAATAGTTCTTTATAACCATACTCAGTTAGTAGCTCATCAAATGAAATTTGTCATAAAATATCCTACATCAAACGAAAAGACCTCATTTATTTTCCTGATATTCATGTGATATTCAAGAAATTCTTCAATTAAAAACAGGAGTATCCCAATCACAAGATTGGGTATTGCTTATAATATAAATATTTAGAGCTCCTTTATGTTAATTAATTTCTCAAGAAAGTATTTAGTGCTTTATAATTATGAATGCATAATGCTCAGGCATCAGAGAAATACTATTTCGTGTTTTCATCAATTATCTAATTTATTGTTCAATGATTTAATAAATTACATTTCATGACATATTGGGTAGATAATACAGCTATTAATAAATATATCATTATTTTTTGGTTTAATTATTTTTAAGTCCATGAGAGGGGGAACAAAAGCATATGGTCGTCGCGAAAAACATGCATATACTGTCAGCAGGATATCTCTTAATGGGAGAAATAACCAAAAGTAAACTCTTTTCCTGTGTATAGCTAACATATGCTTGTTTAAAAAAAAAATCAAAGTTTCTACTGCTCCCCCTTTATGAGAAAAATGGCTGCCAAGATGGCCAAAAACGCATTTTTTGCCTTATGGCTTATCTTTAAGCTAAAATATTTCCAAGAAGGAGTGAGAAACCCAAAAAAGTTATTACGTAGCAATTTACAGGGAGAACCTGTACACTATCAGAAAGTGAGAAAACCTTTGGTTTTGTTTGCCTTTTTTTGTAATAAATGCCTCAATTTTAGCAAAATCTGCAAAATCAAGTTTTTGTGGTGACAAATTCAAAGAGCCCTGTACCTTGGCAATTTTCATTATGAACGTTCTAGTATTTTTTTTCGAAATACCTGGAGTAACTAATTTCAATAGATATCTAACACTTTTATTTTGCATAAGTACGATTTTTTATAAAAAATGATAAAATAACATCATTTTTTTAGTATTTTGACGTGGCGGACAAACTTTGAGGGCATGTATCTCTGAAAATAAGTGGAGCAGGAACCTAACAATTTGGACTTTTCCATGCCTCTATATGATCAACATGTGTGCCAAATTAAAAGAAAATCCGAGTCGGTCGTGCGACCCCCATTCGGTGAGTTGGTATGGAATCACTCATAAGCTCTTTCATTTTAACTGAGTGGCTCGCTGTTTTTGTTGATGCTTGTAGGTGCAACACATGATACGACATCTTCCCCAATATGGTGTCTTCCCCCAATCTACCCCACAATGAAGTGTTGATATTTCCTAACACCTTTTTCCAAAAATAAAATAGGAGTCAAGACAACCGACTTCCGTTAAGAGAAATTCCGATTGAAAGAATTTCGGAAAAGGGTCAATCCATGCGAAATCATACAGGAAAACTAAACATTGTTGCTCACTATTTTTGATTTTTAAAATTTTTTGCCTGTTAATTAACTGTTATATTGGGAGCATGAAACAATGGTTTAAAAAATTTTAAACCTTCAGAATTTTTTTTGGCAAGCACTTTTCAGTAGCTGCGAAAGCGACTTTTCGTGAAAAGAGTACTTTGTGAAGATGCTTATAACTTTTTTATTTATAAATATATCAAAATGATTTAAAAACCACTTGATTGAGCAAAAAATGATCTAAATTTCTATACCAGTTATTTTTCTGATAATTAGTAACAAATTTGTGTAAAATTGGCTTAAAAATAAGATTTTTTGTGTGAAATTTTACATTTTTGGCATGAAAATATTAGTAGAAGGAATTAAGACTCACCCTTACTTATTTTTCCCTTGAATAGATATCTCATAGGACTATTCCCAGAAGTAGTGTGAAACATTTGAAGACAGTATTTTTTTTTATATAATTTGTCAAACTTGGCATTTTGGAGAAAAAATGCTAACTTTGAGATTTAATATCTGAAAAGGGACTGAATGAAAATCTACAAAAATTTAGCTGGATAACCTTCTTATAGTAGTAAATATGTAGCAAAATTGTTATGAGTGATATCGTTCTAGTTTTAGAGATATGGAGCCGCAAAGTTGACTGAAAAATATCATTTATTTTGAGGAGAAAAAATCATCACATAATGCAAAATTAATTATTCTCGTAATATTAGATGAGTTTTTTTGTGGTATAAACTAACCCTTTTACCAAAACATATAATATTTTAATTTATTTTCCATTTACAGAAAGAAATAATTTAGATATTATGCTTTTATAAATGCATTTTTTTCTACGTGTTAGTCATAAAAACATGATTTGCCTAAAGCGGTCTTTATGCATCTAGTGAGCAAAGAATAATTATAGTTTTAATCTAACCTACAACTCTTCATTCATTTTTAAAAGTTTAAAGCCTTAAAACCCCCCTACAGCACCAAAAAGTCGCTAAAAATCCGAAATTAAGCTCTAGATCCTGACATTTTCCGTGAGACTGCGCCTGTTTAACAGCAGAAAATGGCTGACGTATTTTCGCGAAAAATTGTAGGATCTAGATCAGTGTTTCCCAACCTTTTCAAGCTCATCACCCCCTTCAAGATGTCGACTGACACCTATCGCCCCCCCTTCTTTTTTCTTCCTCGAAAAAACCATAATTTGGAGCAAGTGAACATCTTTTTTAAAAAATATAAGTACCTAAAGGAGCGGTAAATTCTTAAGGGGCGATGGGTATTTAGAAGAGAAAATAGCAGTAAAAAAAGGGTAACGAAAACCGAAATTGTACAAAACCGCTTGTTCAGTGTTCATACAATTAATTACACGTTTAAAAAGAAACAAATTGAAGTTTAAGCTCTTCCTCTTTGCACCTCGGATTAACCTTAGTGAATATTTTATCATTCACTGTCAATTTTATGAATTTTCAGATTTTCAATTTATTTTCCTTCCAATTTTTTGTTTCAATGATTTTAATTACCCAGATTCCAGCGAACAAAAGAAAATAATTTCTTGAAAAATGTACATCTGTTTTTTGATAAGTACGTCAATGATCTTAGTTTAAATGTTTCCCTTCAAATGATTATATCAGTTCGCTTCGTGAAAGAAAAAAAAATAAAGGTATTTTATTTATTCATTAATATTTTTAGTTTAAAAGTGATTAGTCATAGTGTCTTTATTGCGTACATTTTACTTCAAATTAAAGTTAGGTACTTATATTTTTAATATTATAGATGTTCACTTGCTCCAAATTATGGTTTTTTCGTGGAAGAAAAAAGAAGGAGGGGGGGGGGGGCGATAGGTATCAGTCAGCATCTTGAAAGGGATGATGAGCTTGAAAAGGTTGGGAAACACTGCTCTAGATCCTACCCTTTTCCGCAAAAATACGTCCGCCATTTTCTGCTGTTATACAGACGCAGTCTCACGGAAAATGGCAGGATCTAGAGCTTAATTTCGGATTTTTAGCGACGTTTTGGTGCTGTAGGGGGGTTTTAACGTTTTAAACTTTTAAAAATGAATGAAGAGTTGTAGGTTAGATTAAAACTGTAATTGTTCTTTGCTCACTAGATGCATAAAGACCGCTTTAGGAAAATCATGTTTTTATGACTAACACGTAGAAAAAAATGCATTTATAAAAGCATAATATCTAAATTATTTCTTTCTGTAAATGGAAAATAAATTAAAATATTATATGTTTTGGTAAAAGGGTTAGTTTATACCACAAAAAAACTCATCTAATATTACGAGAATAATTAATTTTGCATTATGTGATGATTTTTTGGCGTCAAAATAAATGAAATTTTTCAGTCAACTTCGCGGCTCCATATCTCTAAAACTAGAACGATATCACTCATAACAATTTTGCTACATATTTACTACTATAAGAAGGTTATCCAGTTAAATTTTTGTAGATTTTCATTCAGTCCCTTTTCAGATATTAAATCTCAAAGTTAGCATTTTTTCTCCAAAATGCCAAGTTTGACAAATTATATAAAAAAAAAGACTGTCTTCAAATGTTTCACACTACTTCTGGGAATAGTCCTATGAGATATCTATTCAAGGGAAAAATAAGTAAGGGTGAGTCTTAATTCCTTTTACTAATATTTTTATGCCAAAAATGTAAAATTTCACACAAAAAATCTTATTTTTAAGCCAATTTTACACAAATTTGTTACTTATTATCGGAAAAATATCTGGTATAGAAATTTAGAACATTTTTTGCTCAATCAAGTGGTTTTTAAATCATTTTGATATATTTATAAATAAAAAAGTTATAAGCATCTTCACAAAGTACTCTTTTCACGAAAAGTCGCTTCCGCAGCTACTGAAAAGTGCTTGCCAAAAAAAAATTCTGAAGGTTTAAAAATTTTCAAACCATTGTTTCATGCTCCCAATATAACAGTTAATTAACAGGCAAAAAGTTTTAAAAATCAAAAATAGTGAGCAACATGGTCTGTATGATCTCACATGGATTGACCCACAATAGATTCTTCTATACTTTGCCATTTTTATGTAATACTAGCAGTACCCGCACGGTGATGCCCGTGCAATAAATGTAAAGGAAGTCAACTGAATAAATTTAAATTCTCTCCAACCCTCAGATGTAAAATTATTTTCAAATGTGCTCCACAACCTTTTAAATTCCACTAAAAGTCCTGCCGAAGTTTAAAACACACAATTCGCCAAATAGCGATGGGGGGTGGGGGAAAGTTTTCCTCCCTCAATTATGCCAGATCTACCGAAATGAGACTAATTAATTAATTTAAAAATAACTAATTCGAAATTTAGAATTCGGCGTTCTAGGTGCAGTTTACAGGGATACGTTCTTATTTTGTGCCAATTTTCAGGTATGGGGGTGCTGTGGGGGCTTCTAGCCATTGGTTACAAACAAACAGAGCCCGTCATCTCTCTATATGGGTTATTTTCTCAATTCGTTAACTTTTGTGTCCTTCATCCATATCTTCCAATTAAAAACCTATTTTCATTATCTAATGCTATGTTCTATTCAAGATGCTCACAAAGAGTAATGACAACGTGCATTGGCACTATTTTGCACTTAAATTATGTATTAAAAAAAATAATATATAGGCAAAATGTCATTTCCGTCCCGTGTCCCCATACACATTTGTCAACTTTAAAAAAAAAACTACTATATGAAGAAACAGTTTTAAAAATTAATACATATGCATTTTGATACAGTACAAGTGTGTACTTCAATGTACCATGTAAACATTCCTTATCATATTTACATATTTTGATAGAGAGCTCAATTGATACGTGTCCCCAGGTTTTGAAAAAAAATTCCCCCAAGTAGAAAAACCTTCAATAAAATTCTATAAATGGCGCTAGTTGGCAATAAAATAGCTCAAAATGTTTAAGAACATTCTTCTCAGCAGAAAAATACGCTTTAAACGAAGTTTACACATCTTTTAGGGTGTGTGAGGCTTGTTTTATCTTAAAAATTCTATGCGTGACTTTATTCAATGTCATTTCCGTCCCCCTGGTTATCTTCCAGAAAATTTAAATAAAATTAAAAAAAAATCCACTGCCGAATGTGTTCTTACGAACACTTTTAAGGTATCAACAGTAAAATTAAAGATACGAAAAACTTTTCACACTGTTTTCGAAAACCCACTGTTTTGTCATTTCCGTCCCTGTCATTTCCGTCCCCACTTACGAAGTGGTTTCGGGAGAGTGACATTTTAATAGATTTTAACAATTTTAATGCACATTATTTATATTGTTGTGTTATTTTTTAACATTTTTAGCACATTTCAAATGGCAATAAGTTAGACACATTGTTCAATCTTTAAAATTCATAATAATTTAGATAGAATGATATTTAGTTGTATGGAAGTTATTAGTTGTCTAATTAGTTACATCTAAATTTTAAAACTTATAAGAATAAAATTTTATAAATTTAACTATTCTAATCAATATTTTAAAACTAGTTTAGAATATTTTGTGTTTCAAAGTGTTTTTCTCTCACTGAATAGAACAAAATTAAGCATTTAAAAATAAATCCAAACGTTAATTGTATATTATTTCCACGAAATTTTTCATGGTAAGTTTTCTACACAATTTTGTTTGTCTCTTCTATTCTAGGAACAGTCTGTAACATTTACATTATTGTTTAGTTATGATTAACAATTCAAGTATAAATTAGAAATTTTATTTTTTATATTTGGTTTTGTTTATTTTTTTTTCCAAACTGTTAGTTGTTAAATTATTATATTCTTTAGGTAAAGTTCAAATGATACAATGGAGATGAAAAAAGTAGTTTAGAATATTTTGAACTCCAAAATAGTTTTTATCTACGGAACAGATCAACATTAAAGGAAAATATTTTTCAAAAGTAAATTTTTAAAATCTTAATTAAATTTCTCCTTGTTAGTTATCATATAATTATGTTTTATTTTTTTATTCTTAGAATTATTTAGAACAAATTCATTATTATTTTATCTAACTTATGACTTAAAATACTTATATAATAATAGTTATTTGTTCTATTTTGTAATTATGTTTACTTTTATGTTAAATTGCGTTACGCATTAAAAGTAAGGCTCTTCACCGTCACAGAGACTGATATAAAGCGAGTTGAAACCCTTCTACCAAAAAAACTGAAGTCAATTCCAAATATCATGAAGCTTCATCAGTTGGTTTGGAATGAAAATAACAAATCAGTGTTAGGTTTATGCATGCTAACTTACGTTTCTTGCGAAACCGATCTTTCTTGTACTCATTATGCTTCGAGTCCGCCTACAGTTAATATTTTATAGACTAAATAAAAATAAATGTAAAACAGACAAATGAAAAAATAAAGAAACTTGTGACTCTTTGCAGTAAAAAAAGTTGGTACTGTAAAAGTTTAAAATTCCAACGAAAAATACTAATATTTCTTTAAAAAATTAGATTTAATCTGTTTTGTTTGTAAATAATATAAAAAAATATATGAAGCAATGTTCTAAATGGTGTATTTTGTTTTCTATGTCATTATTTATCAATTGAATAAAGTTTTAAAAATATTTCTTGAGTTAGGGAAGTGTTTAAGCCGGGAGATGGTAATTATACTTTTTACATTAAACTTAAACTTAAAACTGTCATTAAAATTTTATTTTTAATTTTTTTTCGTTGCTGAGCACTGATTTGTGATCTTAAATGAGTTGTCTTTAAACAAATATTAACAATTATTAATTAATTACAAGTTGAATTTTTCCTACTTGGCATTGGCAAAAGTTAACGTGTTGAGAAAATCACCCATATATAGATAAAACAATTTATAGATATACAAAAAGCGTAAATGCTCACGTGCATCCTGTGCATTTAAATGAAAAAAAAAAATATATACACCTCTTCCTTTTTTTTAATTATTTTTTTAAACTAAAACATGCATTTTCACTGTCTTATAAGTAAGGGCGGTTTTCCTATTAGGTTACTATGTATGTTTAATTAAGAAAGTATCATGAGGGCTTCTTACATATACTTGCATAATACTTTTTCTGGAAAAGTGACACGGAAAAATCTCGCCGAAAGAAGAGGAGCAGTATCGAGCGATAAAAGCGCAGTTTCTCCGGCTGAGAAAAAGATTTAATATGTCACCTACAGATTCCGGCTTTTTTCATTGTTTTCGTGCTTGTTCAGTTCAGTCTGCTGCTCTTTAGTTTTTGGTTTCTTGTAAAAGCTCTTCAGCTTGAAATTTTAAATCCCGCGTGAAAGCTCTTTAGACCAAAAACTTAAGTCTCTTGTCAAAGTATTTTCTGACTTCGCATTTTCTGGGAAAGCAGATCATATAAAATAAAAGGCTGGGCTTAAAAACCTGAGTGACTTTCAGCGCGGTGTACTTTGAATCAGAAACTTTTTTTCTCTGCTTTAAAAAAATTAAGAAAATTTTATTCCGAATTTCTATATCTTCAGAAATTATCTTTTAACCATTTTTTTGGAAATTAGTTAACTGCCTTAACTCTCGCGTTTTTTCAGTATCTACTAAGGTTGCAAAATATTCTAAGCTGACCAATTAGTTTCGAAATCAGGACTGAGAAATATATAGGAATCAATGATTAAAAAAATGAAAACGTGAAGCCTCCCAACTTTTTCTCGTTTTGCACATAAAAAGAGCCCAACTGTGCAAAACGAAATTTCTGTTTACTGTATTTTTAAAGGTAAACTTATTTTACCTTTAAAAAATTATTGCAAATTTGCAGCAATAGGTAAGTATTTGGAATAAAAATGTCTTATTACTCGTTTAAAACCTCAGAATCCCCCATTTCTTTCCCCCCTTTCTTCCCCTTTCCCCCCTTTCTTTTTAATCAGGGGTCCAATGTAATTTATTTCTGCTTTGAGCCCTACCAAAGCCAGCAATGATAATCCTGTGAAAATGACGCCGGAAAGAGAAAAAAAGCTGCAATGTATTCAAAACAATTAAAGTTTTAAATTCTATAATACTAAAAATTGTCAGCAGCAAATGCCGTTAATCAAAAACTATATATTGATAAACACCGTTACTGTTTATAGTTTTTAAACCAATTTCAGAGGAAAAAAATCATTAGCTCAACATAGGGTTCATTGCAATGCAGATAAATTATTAAGAAATAATATTAAAAAAGTGTGTTTGAAATTGATGTAGCTTTTGGATTAACTTAAAAATAAGTTAAACATAACTAGCCTGAACTTTGTTATTTGCAACATTTCTCTATAATAGTTTTAAATTTGGCCATACTTACGAAAATTAACTATGGCAAAAGAATTACTAATCCAAAGTTTGCTGACTTTCAGCCAGTTTTTCTTTCTTTTTAGCCTACTTTCCCGTTAAAAATAAAAGAAAGACGAAAAAAGTATTAAAAGTAGCTTAATGCATCTAAAAAATATCGCCAAGTCCAAAAAATATCGCCAAGTTAAAAAATATCGCCAAGTCAAAAAAAAAAAAATATCGTCAAGTGAAAAAAATAAAAAGGTAAAATGAATATCGAAAAATTCAAAATTTGAAAGTAGGGTATTGAGATGGGGAATTTGTGTGTCGGTCGGTCGGTCGGTCGGTCGGTCGGTCTGTCTGTCCCCCCCTAATAACTTTTGAATGAACAGTCCGATTTGGACAAACTTTTTTTTGTTGGAAAGATCTCGGCGAGTACAGCTCATTCCCATATTTGATTTTTTGATTTGAACAATTTTTGGTTCAAATTTGAGCCGTTCAAACAACCGGTCCCGCGATACTAACTTTTTAATGAACAGTCCGATTTGAACAAACTTTTTTTTGTTGGAAAGAACTTTTCAAGGATACTTCATTCCCGTATTTACATTTCCGATTTGAACAATTTTTCGTTCAACATTGAACCGCTCAAGCAAGCTGTCACCCCTAATAACTTTTGAGTAAACAGTTCGAAAAAAAAAATGACTGACTGTGCAGACGATTTTTTGTTTATTTATTCATTTGTTTTATTGAATTAATTATTATTATTATTATTATTTTTGGCAGACCATTTTTTTTGTAACAAAAATGTTTCATTCACGAGGGCATTTTATTCTTTATTTATATTTAACAACTGGCAACGGATTAAAAGTGAAATTCGAGACATTTTATCAACGGACGAGTTTTTTTTTTTCTTTTTCTTTCTTTGATAAAATGTGTTTTGATGTACTTTGTACTTTTAATTTTTTTTGAAAACAATTGAGGAATTTTTCTACGGAAGAACTGTAACAGTTACATACTTTAAAAGGTGCGACAAAACTTTATTTATTCATTTATTTACTTTTTATGTGTCTATTTCATCTGATGAGAGGGGTATATTTTGCTTTTAGAAATCAGCTTCAAGTGCTAAAAAGGTATGTTTGACATAATTTTTAGTCTTAGATAATCAAGAGAATAATGATCAGATGCTAGAATGCCGATGTCGATGTACGGGAAAGTAGGCTCGTTTAGTTCTTGACAGAACTTCTTGTTAAGATTGATTTATTAGCAACAACTCCTTCAAAATTTTGGGAAACCCTTTTAAAATAATATGTATATATAGAACTGACAGAATGAAGAATCATTTTAAAAAGATAATAAAATAACATGTGTTTAGAGACGCTCTCGTTTCACAAATAAACAAATAAATTATTAAAAAGGCTAGAATTGAATGCACGGAACTTTAAAGTTTTGAATTAGACTTCAAACTAAAAAAAGAAAAGTAGCTGTCATATATGACAGAATGTATGCAAACGAAATGTATTTTTTCCGCTGCACAAAAGGACTTGGAATTCAGTTTTTTTTTCTGCATAACTTTTCTCCAGAATAAGAGATGATGACAGATCGGTCATGATGAAGAAAACCTTTTTAAATCATAAATCAAATTATAAAGATTAGAACTCTATATTTTAAATTAAGTTTTTACTGAGATTTGGGGAAATTCGCTTATGAAATAATTTTAATATTGGTTATAAACAAATAAACGCAAAATATAAACTCTTTTTACTTCCCTTTACGTAGTAAAGGAAGTATTGTGATCACGAAAAAAATTTCACTCAAATTTCGATCTAAATTTTGACTTTGCTCACCCCCGAATGAATATCGCGTAGTTTTTTCGACCTATCAGCACGTGCATATGTACCTAACATACGTACAGCCGAAAAATCAATTTCGACCACCCCCGAGTAAATTACGACGAGTTTTCTCGTGACGTCTGTGTGTACGTATGTGCTTAAAAATGTATGTCGCATAACTCAAAAACTATATGCCGTAGAAGCTTCTGGCTTGGTATGTAGGCTCTGAGGCTGGTCTAGTTGTGCACCTCCCCTTGTGGTTGCATTCGAATGTTCCCAAGGGGGTGTTAATTTCAATGCAGACTCAAGTGATATGAATTGACGCGACCACTTGGCGATATGTCGCCAAGCTTTTGGTCGCCAAGTGTTTGACGCCAATTGGCGGCATATCGCCAAGCTGGCGACAAATTGGGTGAAAAAATTATTTTTTGAATTTGGGTTCAACGTGGCGCTATTGGCGATATTTTGCGAAAAATTCACTGCATGTTGATAAAATCAGCAATATTTAGAAGATTAACCATTGTAAAATATTTTTTGCATTGTTTCGTGGCAGATTAGGGAGTAAATATTTGAATTGTTACCTTGCTCACTTCAAGCACTTTTTTTTAACTTTAAGGCAACTACAAAGAAATTTACACGTAAAAGGAAGTAGTGTGGTGTCCATACCAGATTTTTTACAGTATAATGCTGGAAGCATTAAAACTGTAAAATGCACAGTAATAAACTGTAAAATTAGCAGTTTTTGAGTTTACTCAGGCCCGCCATTTAGGGGGGCAGGGGGGAGGTCAATTGCCCCCCCCAGGCCAAAAATCAATGTATTTACATATAAGTGGCCGTGGTTTTTGTTGTTTTCTGATGAAATTGTATTGTGTTTTTATCCTTTGCCCCCCCCCCCCTGGAAAAACTTGAAATGACGTCCCTGAGTTTACTATTGTAAAATTAGCAATTTTAGTTTGTTACCACAAAATTAGCTGCATTATACTGTAAAAAGAACTGTATAATATTGGTAGCTGAGGATCCAATTTAAAACTGTAAAATGCACAGCAATAAACTGTAAATTAGCAATTTTACAGTTAATTACTGTAAAAGTAGAAAATTTATAGTTTATTACTATAAAATAGCTGTATTATACTGTAAAAAAACCTTCATTTTTTGCAGTGCAGAATAGTGGAAAAAACATAATAGAAAATAAGCAATTGTTGTGGAATTAAGGTGACACGAAGAACATGAAACCTGTTTTATTAAATAAAGTTATCGATGACATTTAATATAAATAGAGCTTGAAATTAGGCGTGCACCGATAAGCAAATTGGCCGATTACCGATTAATCAGCAGTTGATAATCTGCCGATTAATCGGCTAAGCCGATTAATGATGAGGATGATTGTTTTCAATTTTACTATCACTGTTTTTCTCTCTAAAATGATTCGAAGTTAAAAGTAAGTAATTTTTTTCCGAGAGAAGATTTTTTTTTCATTTTCCTAGCTTTCACAAAATAATTTCAATATTTTATCAAATATCTTAGAACCAATTTTCATATTATTGTCAATAATAGTACTGACACACTGTTAGAATTACTTTAATTGGACATAAAAATTCAAAAAAAGGGGAAGGGGAGTCTGTGGTGCGCACTCCAATTTAGGAGTACTTTTAATTCATACTTTTTAATAATTAGTAGCCTTTAATTCAATACTTTTATTCTTTAAAATTAGAGGTTAACTAAAAGCATTGTGCTAAGAGAAAACTATCGCCACATGAAAAATATTGCAACATTCTCTTTGTATATTTATTCAAAGTAGGATAATTAATTAAAAAAAAACTTTATATCAACTGCTAGGATTATTACAACTGTTAATAAAATTATTCATCATAGTTTAAAGGTATATTTTAAAGAATAATATTGGAAAAATATTTTTTCCGCCGATTAATCGGCCCGATTTTGCCGATTATTAATAATCGGCAAAGTGGCCGATTATGGCCGATTAATCGGTACTGCCGATTAATCGGTCCATCCCTACTTGAAATGTCTGCAGTCCTCGACTATAGTATTATAGTAAAGGTGTGTTATAATTTGGAGCGGTCCAATCAGGGCTGAAGTGACACCTCTAGCACCGCTCGCTAATTCGCTCCTAAAACTGCAGTATTACTATAAAATATTTCGTTAACTGGACTTTTATAAAGGTTTCTACACTAAAAAAAAATAACTGCAGTGCGACGAGAAAATCTTTTGTAAACTGGATTTTTATAAAGTTTCTAACACTGGAACAACCCTAACTGCAGATCCCTTCTAGAAAAATCTCTCTAAGAAAATCTCCAAAAAACGGGATTTGCCATAAAGGTTTCTGACACCAAAAAAATTAACTCGCAGTACTTCTAGATAATTTTAATGTAAATTGGATTATTCAGAGAGGTTTTTACCATCTAATAGAAACACTCGCGGACTACGTAGGAATTTCTCTTAGAAAGCACTGGAATTTTCATAAA